>VXAV01008302.1:174545-203347 GCA_013399715.1 Alectura lathami
TTTTTTCTCTGAAAACTCAGGGCTAAACACCCAGTTCCTGGGGAGAGGAAGATGCTGAGTTTTCCTTCCATTCCAGCAACCTTCCCTCTCTCTGAAAACCTATTCCTCAATAATTTACTATTTTGCCTGTAATCAAGTTATTTTCCTCAAAAAAGTTGTTTTCTGGAAAAATTTCCCAGAATTGCAATTTCAGTGCTGACAAATGAGATATTTGATGGGTTTGGAGGCAAAATTTGGAAAGCAAGACTACAAATTGTGACTCTGAACGTGGAATTGTGAGACCAGTCTGCTCCATGCTCCAAAATCAAGAGTGAAGGGACATTTTTGACATGTTATAGGAATATTCTTGTAGTTGGCTAAAAACTGAGCTGGCCTTCTGAAATTGGAAATCTCAGACACTGAGGTTTGCATTTAGCTGCTGAAGGTGTTGGCTGTGACCCTTAATTCATTGCCTTTACATCTGTGGGGCAGAATTATCCTGGGCACTGCAATCTAAAAATGCACTGATACATACCACAGCAAAATGCACTGGATGATGTTGCACGGTCCTACTCTACCTCCTATAGCAAATTATTTTTAGCCACTTCTGTTGTGCGTGTGAGTTTTCATTTCACCCTGGAATTCACCCACTGATTGGAATAACAGCCCCTGCAACGGGGCTTTTCATCTCCCAGAGGACACCTCCATGATGTGGGGAACAGAGGACCCCACACCTGACCCATCCATCAGAACAGGTCTGAAGCCATTAAACCTCACCTGATTTAGCTGCGCTTTTCTCCCAGAGCTACAGAATACATCTCAGAGCCCTTACCAAGGAGATACACAGCTCTGCTTCTTGCAGTTCCCCTTCCCTTGGGCTCATCAGTTATGGGAGACTGTTAGCTTGAAAGGCAGTGTTTTCCAGATAATAGGAAACTACAACGTTAAGCGGTAGATGTGGATTTTAATTATCCTTTTTTTTTTTTTTCTTTTTTTTTTTTTTTTTTTTCTCCTGCTGATGCCCCGGTCCTAGGGAGGCGGCAATGACGTGGAAGTCTAAGGTGTCATTATGGGTTATTAAACTCCTTCGAGACACTCGGGGATGTTGAATGCAGAAGAGAAAAAAACTTCTGTTGATGGAGGTACTTAACCCCTGCTGTAACTGCTTCATGTAGCAGACTGTAATTATTCAGGCTATGGAAGGAAGGAGGGAGAGGGGGTGGGTGGGTGGGAGAAAAAGCAACAGGGGGACCTGGCCACCCCACAAAGCCATCAGGGTTTTCCTCAGTTGTGATGGAAGTCGGCAGCTCACCCTCACAACGGTGGATGCAGTCCCCTTCTTTGGCCCTCAGTGGGACACTTCTGCAGCCCAAAGCCTGTCCTCACAGCTCCATGGGGCACTGAAGAGCCCCCCCACCAGGCTGGGCTGGCATCATCTTTGCCACTGATTCCTCTTGGAACACATATCAAGGCTGCAGAATGTTGCATGGAGATCTCTCCAGCTCCCGTGATGAGGTCTAGCAGATGGAGATTTTCATCTTAGTCCATGCACCTGAGGCGCAGTGTCTAACAGTGTTTGCTGTTTCTGCTTTATGTCAGACAAATCCCCTAAAATGTACAGCTGAATACACATAGCATCCACGCGCATCTGTGGACAGTCATGTGGTTGGAATCTGAGGAACAAAGCACTAATGAAGATCCATCCATCCATTGTATTTACTTCATAAAGCTTCCTAAACGCTCCCATTTCATTAGAATATTCGGTATTTAGTCAACATGCAAAAGCCTTGGTGTGGGAGCAGAGCCAAAATTTAACCAAGAAGGCTCACACCTCCAGAAGTCCTGCCTGATAACAGCAGAACTTGCATGTGCAGCCAAGCAGGAGGGCTTACAGAGGTGCAGATGTTTTGTTCTTGGTTGCATAGGAAGCAGGGCTTCACTTTGGCTCTGTTCTGGAAAGCATTTCGGTACAACGTGAGTTTCTCGCCACCAGACAGACTTGGGGTGACAAATTAGCAAGGCTTAAAGAAAACAAGAGTTGTATGCCTTATTTAACATGCCTATAGAGGAGAGGGATTAAAAATCAAGGGCTTTATGAAGAACTAAGAAGAACAGCAGATAATCTTAGAGTGCTGGATTTTACAAGTAGAGAAACAATGTGTAATGAAAATAAGAAAATCAGAAAATATGTTCAAAGTAATCCCAACTATTTGTACAACAGTCTTGAAAACTTGCCTGATGTTATCGGCTCCTTTTAAAGACACTGTTTGTCAGAAGAGCCCTCATATGTGAACTTTGCATACGTTACAGCCTGGAGGAAGGCTGGGTGACTTGTTCTATTCCCATATTTATTGAAGTACTTTATCAATTTTCTCAGTCCTTCACATGAACTGACATTTTAAGGCTATCCTTTCAGTAACTTGATTACAAATTTGAATAAATGGAACTTGCTTTGATTTTAGGTTTATCATCACCAAATGCTGTTCTAAAAACCTTCAAACTAAGTCAGTTACCAAAACCAAAGATGATGAAAATAGTTGCTTTTTCTGATTTTAAGGTAAGAAAAGAGTGTGAAGGAAACTTGTCCTAAAACTGAGATGAAAACCTCAAAACAAAAGTGCTGAATTACTGTATTCTACTTGCTGTTTTAAAGAGTAGTGGAATTCAAGAGAGTCCATCTGGAATGAAAAGTTTGTTTGATAAATACATTCGAATACGATTGCTGTAACTCTCCACCTACCCACATCTCCTTTTCTTTCCTGTACAAAATCCCAGTGAAGTTGGCCCGACATCAGAAAGCATTTGTTTGGTGCCAGAGAACTGCCGCGAGTCCCACAGGAGGCAGAGGCCACTCCTGCACGCAGCAGGACAGCATCCCTGGGTTGGGTTCTGTGGTGTCACCCACTGCCACAGCCCAGAGGACCCTCGTGCATTTGGCTTCTGAGGAATTACAGCTAAAGGAGCAAAGACCTTGGGAATGTAGGATGAAGAGGTGGTTTTATTCCACACACACACACACACCCCAAGTTATTTTCTCTGAAGCCTTTTTCACCTCGGAGGACACAAGGGGCCTAATCCTGCTGTCCTGCAATCAGCATGCCACAGCCAACCCCAGACATGAGCTGATGAGCTGGTGTGAGAGCACCGAAATGCAGCTGTGCTTCAGGAGGTGCATGCATGAGAACAGCAACCAGTCCCATGGCTGTGCTGGGGGAATCGGTGCTATTTTCCTGTATCTTTACTGCCTCAGTTACATGGCAAACAAGGGAGAAATAAAAAGCTGAAGCTCTCTCTTCCTTTTATTTTGTCCTTTCACAAAATAAAATCCTTTCATGAAACACCTAAGCCGGGAAAGCAAATGTGCTGGGCTGAAACACGGCATGAGAATGAACTCCATCAAGAAGAAGAGGGGGAAGCAAAAAACAGAGAAGAAATCCTTTGGGGGCAGGCAAACAAGTGGGGGGAGTGGCAGATCCGCAAAGGCAGGGTGTCTGCAATCTTTGTGGTGATTAGATTTAATGGGACAGAAACGTTTCTCTCCTTCACATCCCCTCCTCCTCTCAGCCTGAGGGGGAGAAAGGAGGGAGGTGGTGATGGGGGGACTGCAGGGGGGAGAGAAGATTTGAAAGAGTCTTTGACGTCAGCCTTACCCTATAAAAAGCTGGCAAGGAACTGAAAAGCAGAGAGCAGAGCTAGTGGAAGAGCGAAGATGCCAACCCCCAACATCTCCACCTCTGCAGCCAAAGGCTTCCGCAGGGCAGTGTCAGAGCTGGACTCCAAGCAAGCTGAGGCCATCATGGTAAGACAACCCTACCCCACTTCTTCCCTTCCCTCTGAAAAATGCAGCCTCTCCTCTAGCTATAGGCAGTGGCAGACAGGGATAGAGGGGCCAACACAGCGTTCGGGAGTTCCAGGCCAGCAAAAGAAAATTACCCCCACACTTCCCTATATGTACTGGCACATGTGAAATGCAAAGATTTAGGGGGACGAAAGCTCAAACAAATGCGCCCTCATCTCCTGCAACCAAAAGCAACTAAAATAACCCATAGACCTAAGGCAGGAATAACAAGGCATCCCCAGCTTTTAATGCAATTTGAAATCCTTAATGCTTTTCTTCATTGCAAGACATTAAACGACAGAGATTTCACCTGTTACAGCATAATGGAAAAGTGTGGATTTCGTTTTAGACAACATGCAAGGTGCAGGCAATTCACTCTGTTTGCTGTTGATCTCTCCCAATACATCTTCCCCACATTTCTGTTCCTGTCCTTCCCTGTCATGATTTAGGGCCCTGCTTTTACGCTGGGAAATACTTCTGCACACACCAAAGCTACAAGTATAAGGGAAAGGAGAGGGAAACTTCCCACTGGGCTGCCAACTGCCTTTAGAAAGCAAACTCTGGTGAACCCCTTGGGTGGACTGTAGGGACAGGAGTACATCTCCACCTACTGCAAATGGCAGAGCAACCAGGGAAAGGCTGGGGACTGCAGGCATGGGACAGCTCTGCAGGTCTGGGAAATGGCCAGGCTGTGGATGACCCTTAATGGCATGGGGAGGGGACGCCTGCAGGGTACTTGGTGGAGGAGACATGGTGGAGGCAGTAAAAGGCGTTTTGGAGCATGCAGCATACTAAAAAGCAAGGCAAACATTTAGGAAACAAAGAGGCAAGCTCACTTTGGCTAGTAAAAGAAAGTCAGGGAAGGTCTTCCTCTTGCATAGGAATTTTAATCCTGGCAAAATAATAAGCAATTGAATGGTTCTTTAAACGTGGGGATTTTGCAGGTTGCTTTGCCAGATCAGGACTCTGAATGCTGGCAGTGCCTGGAGAAGGGGTGAGAATTTGGTTATTGGGCAGGTGGGGCTGCTGTGCCGGGTCTGATGGGAAGCAGGGTGTTGGTCAAAGGGCTGCAGGAATTTTGGTCCATTGGGTGTGTTGACAGGAGTGTGGCAGCCTAGATAAACAGACATCAGTCCTCAGCCCACCTCTGTATCCCTCCTTCAAATAGAAATTCTCAGAACAGCAAAAATAAATTAAAAATAGCCCTCATACCTTGCGTAGGAGATCTCCACAATCCCACGGCTTATTTTGCTGGCTTATACCAAGTGAGAGGCATGACTCTGCATTTGTTTGTGACAGTACACATTCCTAGCCCTCATGGTGTCCTCAGGCCACTGGCCACCCAGCCCCTGTCACCAGCAAACCAGCTCCACCAAGTCTGTCCCCTCTAAGCATTACAATCCCAGGACTCAACCATGCAGGTGTTTCACACACCAGCTGTTCCAGCCAGAGATAAAACTCATCCTGCAGAAAATCCTTCTGTTGTATAATAACCATTATTACAAGATTTCTTGTCCTTGTAACAGGGTTTTGGTTACAGAGTGTTTAAGCAGGAGACATTAGCTGGAAGCCAAACAGCAGGAAGGATTGCCCAGGATTGTTGCAAATAATGAGCCAAAATACTTTAATTTAGAGCATCATATTTTTAAGGGCTTGGGACTCGGGGCTGCAGCAATTTCAATGAATGAAAAACTAGTCCTTTGTGTGAGGTGAATGACCACATCAGACTCAGGCCCCAAACAGATAAAGAAGTGTTTTGCAAAATCAAAGCGAACTTCTAACTGTAGCTGGATTTTTATTTTTATTTTTTTTTAAATCATAAGAGAGAGTTTTGGTTAGCTTATATCCAAAAATGATGTGCTATTTCCAGAAAAAAAAGGTATTGCCCTGATGAGTGTAAACATGAAGGGCAGGGTAGACAATGCTGAGAAGGAAAACATGCATCCAGGTTGCAGGCAGGCAGACTTCTCCCAGTATTCTTCTCCCAAACAAAATCCAGTCTCTGTCTGTTTTTTTTTTTTTTTTTTTTTTTTTTAAAACTTCCCTACACAAACCATGCCAGCATGGATGCAAGCATCTCCCAGGACCCCTAGACAGGGACAAAACCTCCTGCTCCTGCCTGCTGGTAACATATTCACACCATCAAAACTCCTTCCAGGGGATATTTAACCTGATCTGCAGCCTGAACAAGGGCGTCTGGCTTCCCTCCCCTCCCTCTTTCCGTCCCAGAAGAAAATCCCTTTTGCACCTTAGAGCATATTGCAGTAAAACTTCTTAAGCTAAAACACTTTGGACTCCTGCAGAGTGCAGATCTTGCGGCTAACACGAGACTGTTTGCCCTGCTTATTGCAGGCACCTGAGAGCAAACACCAGCTTAGCTTTAAACACAGTAGCAATACAAAATACATGTTTAAAGCTGAGCAGGTATTCACCCGCTCTTAAAAGTTACGGCTTGGGATATTTATTAGATGTCTTCTCTCTTTGGGCATGAGTAATACCAATTTAGACAAATGGCAATATATGCTTATTTGTTAGAACGTGGATTTTGGTGCCTCAAGGAATAAAGTGGTTGAGAATCAGCAAATAGCATTTCAGAGGGGTGCCTTTATTAAAAAAAATGACTGGAGAGAAGTGTGTGGGCTGGTGCCTAGAGGTGCGGCATTTTTCAGGCTGCTTTTCAAATGTCAGAGGGAAGCTCTGAAGCCAGCTTTATGCTGCTAAAGAATCCAAGAGGGTTCTCAGAAGAAACATCACGATGGGCTTTGAAAGATCAGAGAGAAAGCAGGCTCAGCAGTTGAGCAGGCTATCTTTTTCTATAGAAAACATTCTCCAGAGTTTCACAAGGTAGGGAAGGCACTGCTTGTTTAGCATTTATCAATTTTCCAATTATTTTCAGGGGAATCAGAGGAGAAACCAGTCCATCTCTGCATGCTGAATGGCTTTATGAGCTCTCCGCCTTCAGCACCGCCACTGGTTTCTTTTAGCAGGTTATGAGGGTTTGGCATCTGGTTTGAATGCTGAACACAGAAAGTAGGAACCAGGCAAACTACCTCTAAATGGAAGGCTGATTGCTAAAAGATCAGGAACAAATGAGTTAGTATATGAGCTGTTTGTATAATAAAAGCAGCAGTGAAGGAAAGAATTTGTAGCTCACTGTAAATGTAAGAGTGACCTAACAAGGATCTGGCACAGCAATGCAGCAGTTTAGCTGAAGTTCCAGGGAACTGCAGGGATTTGTTGAGACCAAATTCTAGAGCAGTTGGAGGAATTTATTTTCAGGTATGCGTGGATCTGACTCCCATTATAAATCAGTGGGCAAGCATCCACTTAATGGTAGGATATAGTTTCAATGTGGCTGAGGACATATGGGCACAAGGCTGTTCAGAGAGCAGGAGGGGATGTGATGTGCTCAGGCTGGTGATTGCATCGGGTCCGGGGAGCAGATGAGCTGCTGTGCAAATGCACCTGCAAGCAGCCTATGTGTCCCGGCCAGTGCTTCAGTTGTCCCTCATAATGCATCTTTTTTCTTGGATGACTTCATGTTTACCTAGCCCCACTCCTCCTGGGTTCATCACATCCCTGAAAACTGTGTAAGATTGTTTCTGATTTCCAGTTTTTGAAGAATATCAGTAAGTTTTGCTGGGGAAGGTGTGGGAAGAAGCCCACTTTAATCATACTATAAGCATATTATGCACAGACTTTCCCTAAAGGCCCACATTTCTTTAAGTTCCATTCTAAAGCCTCAGTCCTCATTACCAAATCTTCTCTGCAAAACTGAGCAACTCAGCCCAACCTTGCCAGCCTTCCTCTGACGAGACACACCAATCACACCTCACCTAGCTACCAGGGCTGCCACTGATATCTTCCCCACAGCCCTATTAGAAGTGTTGCTTATTTCTGTTCTGTCTGCAGTCTCCACGGTTCATCGGTAGACGTCAAAGCCTCATAGAAGATGCCAGGAAGGAACGAGAGGCTGCAGCTGCAGCCACAGAGGCTGCAGAGTCCACAGAGACAATTGTCTTTGAGGAGAAGGATGGGAGAGCCATGCTGAACCTCTTCTTCATGCTCAAGGGAACCAAGACCTCTCCTCTCTCCCGAGCACTTAAGGTATTTGAGGTGAGTCTCTAACCTGTTTCACTAGACTCAAGAAACACTACAATTTTCATGGCAGTTCAGAGAGAAATACCATACGAGTCTAGCAAGGAAGATTCAGATTAGGCCTGCTTACTGCAAGTTTAGAGTTAACTGTCTGCATGATCTCCCTACAGTCATGCTTTGCTCATGCCCTAGCTTGTCCTCAGTAGGAATGTGCTTTTATAACACTCTGTGATTGACTTTGCTTAATTACTGGAGTAAAGCAGACGACTTCACACCCACAATCCACACCCATATTAGTTGTAGCATACTCTGACAGCCCCCTCTAGTGCTCTGCACATCACGCACAGGGTTCTGATCCCACATTCAAAACACACGGTGTGCCCCACATGGCTAGAGAGCAAATCCCCCTTCCACAGTATTGGTCAGCTTCTGGGTCAAGGCTTAGATATTCTCTTATTTGTGTGTTAAACGTTGTCTTGATTCCCTCAAAGAGGTACATCTCACGGATGGCTTTAGTATCAAGGGAAACTCATGTCTAATTCAGCTTTCATCCCCTAACCAAGGATATATAACCTTGCGTTATCTAGGATCTCAGTACCATGAATGGAAAGACTGAGATAAGAACTGTCCATTTAAACAGTAATCAAAACGTGCCAACCTGCATTTATATAGTATATTTTCATCCAGAAGGATTCAAAAGTGTTTTGCAAACTAAGGGTCTGAGCTATGTTTTATCTACAGTAGTTAATCTCATTAACTTCAGCAGTGAGAGGACAACTTGTTCCTACTAATCAGTCACATGGGTTGTAAAGGACTTCCTGATGTCCCTAGTCCAACAGTCAGCTCATTGCACGTCCAGTTGCACCATGTTGCTAAGGGTCATGTGTTTTTGTTTGTTTTTGCATTTTGAATATCACCAAAGCAGAGTTTCCAGTCTCCTTGGATCCCTTGTGTAGTGTTTGACTGACTTCATGGTAATTTTTTTTTTCTTTTTTTTTCTCCAGTGCTCTTGCTTCCAGGTTTGTACCCATTGCCTCTCATACTCCCACTGTGCACTTTATGCCCTCTCACTACGTACTAGTACACAGCAATCTGATCTCTCCTGTACCTTCACTTCTTAAGGCTGACCAAATTAGAGTTCCCTCCCTCTTTCCTCATATAACGTGCTGCAGCTGCCTGTACAACTTGCCAGCCTGTTACAGCACATCAATATCTTCCTCCTATGGGACACAGCACTCCAGGCATGGTTTCCCTCATGCCAGACAGAGAGGGGGAATCAGTTCTTTTGACCTGTTGTCTACATTTCTGTATATGCCTTTTTTTTTTTTTTTTGGTCACAAGGGCACATTGCTAGCTCATATATTAATATTTTCAGTTACTATGTAATACCTTCTTCCCTACAAAAGGCAGCCACTTATGGGGTAAAAACAGATGATCAGCAACACCACGTAACAAAACCACTACCTAACAGCTGTGAACATGCAAAAAAGTGTCTTTGAGGGAACAAGTATTTCCCTGAAATTAGAGGTCAGTTGTAGCTATAGCCCATGCAGAACTATCTCTGATGATCTTCTGAAAAGCGTTTCAGATCTCTTCAACAATTACAAAGCATCTTGCATCTTCTCTAATTGGACTGTTGCAAGAAAAACCCTTTTCTGGGCAATGTTTGGTTCTTGTCTCAAGATCAAAAGAATCCCTCAAATACACCTGTCAGACAAAAGTCATGGCATTGCCATGATTGTACCTCCTTCCTAAGAGAAGTGACCAGCTGCCAGAAAAGTCATGAAAAATCCATCAGTGTAAAATTTAAAATGCAACACAATTGCTTAGCAGTTATGAAGTATGGAGGTGTAGGCTCTTGACAGAATTTATGTTACAGTGCATATGAAGTCTATAGTTCAAAATTTTTTAAGCATCAAGCAAGAAGCAGGAGCAGTTTACATCCAAATATTGTTTCTTTCTGTAACAAATTACTTGTTGCATCAAGATCTGTCCTGATAAAAAAAAGCTGCTTGAGCTTGTCTGAGAGAGAGCTTTAAAGATAATAAAAAGACAAGCACATCAAGCCACAACAGAGAAAGATTCATTTCCCAGATCCCTCTGGCAATGCAGGTACAAGATATGAAAGCAGACGGGCATAATGACATTTGTGTCATCATAAACCAGGCTGCAGGGAAGCTGGTTTCACTCTGCTGTACGTGTTACATGCAGCCAAAGCACAGGTAATGCAATCACAGCTGTCAGATTAATGCAAAGGTATTGATTGTTGAGAGGACAATGTAATAGGGAAGTTGGTAGGTACAATCAAAAACACAATCCTAAATTTAATTTACCTGTGGCATCACATCTGTCCCTTCTCGTCTTTCTCATTAACAAAGGAAATAATGTTCTTCTACCAAAGGTATCTCAGAGACGCTGGAAAGCTTGGGTAATTGTCCAGACACTTTGGCTTGTACTCCTGATAAAGAAACATTCAAAAACCTAGCAGGACCCTTTGAAAGGCTATAGACTCCATTTTGCCTCCTTCTTATCCTTTGTGTAAATTCAGTCCTGATGATGAGTCCCAAATTACTGGAGTCCGGGCAGATTTCAGCTATTGGCTGGATGTAGGCAAAGCAAGTGGACCTCTTAAACCTCTTCCTCTGCTCAAGATCCCTTACAAAACAAACAAAACAATTTCTCTTCTCATTTTGAGCATTGGGATGCAAGTTTCACAGGGGTCTTTATATTAACCGCTGTTGACAAGAATGAGGCCAGAGTCTTTGGATGACATTAAGTAGCAATAAAGTGGCTGTTAAATCTCTGTCACGGCACCCTCAAGGGGGTTATTATAAATGTATGACGTGGAAAGAAATCCTCCTTCATAGATGAGTAACTAGTCAACACATTTACTTGCATTTTTTCAATGACTGGCTTAAAACCAAAGTAAAGTTTTTGCTGCAGCTTTCTTTCAGTCATGGACCAGTAAGTAAAAAGTCGCTTCAGATTTTATGCTCAAATGAGTGTATCTGTGATTGTGTACATAGGCGGTGAGTTAAGGCACTGTTTTTCTACAGATATCAAACACTTGTGATGGCAGGCAAAGTGACCTACACTCCCATCTCAGGTCGCGCCGGGCGGCGGACGTCCCGCTGGTTCAGCACCACGGCCAGAGCAACCCCTGTCTGCTCTACAGCAGCGCCCGCCCCTCCTACGTCACCACCAAAAATTTAACAAACTAAAGTAAAGGTGGGGGCCAAGTCGTAGGAGGCAGCTTTTTGCCTTAGCATTTTCCCCTCCCAATCCGATCTTCTTTGCCACTGTGGATGTTTTCTGTTGATAAATTGCTGTTTAGGCCAATTAATTACCTGTCCAGAAACAAAAATTAATGGAATTTGTGGAATGGAAAATTAATGGAAAATGTGAAATTAATGGATGTGTTTGCCTCAGTTAAAATAAGAAAAAAAGGAGAACAGGGACCTTCCCACACACCTATGCATATGGACATCTTTGGAAAGCACCAATGGTTGTTTCAAGTGTTACAGACTCATTTAATACTTTTGTTCTCCTTTCCCATGTTCTACAAGACATTTGAAGCTAAAATCCACCACCTGGAGACGAGACTTAGCCGAAAGCCCCGTGAAGGGACTGCTGAACTGGAGTACTTTGTGCGCTGTGAAGTCCACAGCTCTGACCTCAATACTTTCATTAGCTCCATCAAGAGGGTAACAGAAGATGTGAGAACCACTAAGGAAGACAAATGTAAGAAAAACATAAACTACTTGATTTTTTTTTTTGCAGAGCAGCTGAAATAGAAATGGGGTGGGATTTTGGTGTTCAGAGAAAGGGGGAAGGCGTACTGGATGCTCAATTTGACCAAAAGAGAAGACTGTCTCAGGGACACATCTTTGCACACTTATCCACAGTCCTACATCTGTCCTTCACTTCCACAGTCAGCTTCTCTTCTCTCTCTCCACAGTCCACTGGTTTCCCAGAAACATTTTTGAATTGGACAAGTGCCACCATTTGGTCACCAAGTTTGACCCTGACTTGGACCTGGATCACCCGGTGAGTTAGTCTATGCGGGCACATCCCTGCATTTATTTGAGTCCTAAGTCAGCCCTCAAAAGCAAGGAGCTGGGGAAGAGCAACTCATGTAGCTGTTCTGGGAACCATATTGCAACTACAAGTTGTTCCAGCCAGAAATGAACTTTATTAGGTTAGAAATTTAGTAGCTGGTTAAAAACATGTCTCTGTTCCTATTTATCATCCCAGGGCTTCTCTGACCAAGTGTATCGCCAGAGGAGGAAATCAATAGCAGAAATCGCTTTTCACTATAAGCAGTAAGTCTCTTTCCTGACATCCAAGCATGTCAGTGTAGCTTATCGGGAAGTCATTATGCTACTTGCACAAGAGTTCTTTAATGTTTTCTCTCATTCAGCCTTGCCAGCTTCTTCTGTGTGCTTCTTCTCCCTGTGCATTCCAGTTTCTCCTTAATTTAAAAAGGTCTGTGGTCTTTAATTCATATATCGATAAAGCCAGAGCAAACCTCCCATGTAACAAAAGATGTATATAATTCCATCAGACCTCTAACTTCATTTTGAAATGTTGCACCTCTTTTAGAATGACACCTAGTCCCAAATTCAAAGTTTCACTCACTGAAAAAATTACAACATGTCTAGGAAATTTGTTCCCATGGTTCATTATCCTGGCTGTAAGAAAATGTTTGATTTCTAAACTGAACTCTGAACTTTGGTAGCTTTATGCTTTTGTGCAGTGGATAATACACATATTTCATCTGCTAGATATAATTCTCAGATTTTTTTTTTTGCCATGATGGTATTTGTAGACTAAATGGTTCTCCTCCTCTCTCTGATACATTGAATAGATTCCAGTAATTGTCTCATCATTGTCTTACTTAGAATTTAAAACTCTCCCTTGTACTCCTCCTTAATACTCTTGTTCTGATGTATGCAGTGATAGCACTCAATCTCTTCACTACATCACTCAGAGCTCTAATATTCAGTCAGGTTTGTAAAATACTCCCTAGATCCTAATCAGTAATGCCGCCTTCCATCATAGTGTCTCCCTCTCTAAGCAGGGCTTTAAATGTAGGTTCCTTAAGCAAGCCAAGATGAAAGCAGGCTATGGAAATTATCTGGGTCACTTTCTTGAGCTATCTTTGCAACAGATGTGATCCCGGCACAGCTTACTGCTCTGTTAAGTTTCAAGTTCTTTGCACATTTGAAGCCCAGAATATACACAATGCTGATTTTTGTCTTGTACTAATACTAAATGCACAGAAAAATCACTGTGCCAGCAAGAGTCTGACTGAGAGGTCCCAGTAGAAACACTCTCCTAAGATGACAAACCCATTTAGGATTCCTTCTTTTGCCTCTCACCTATAGGTTAGCACTTATAGGCTGCTGTGTAACATCCCTTCAGGCTGTTAATGAAACAGGAACTATGCTTTATCACTGTAATATATGAATATCTCATTTGTTCAAATACAGAACAGAAGGATTTAGGAAAAACAATTGTGAATTATGATGCAGAAAATGCAAGACTGACAGACATCTTCAGTTCCCACTTACAATAATGTTATGATTGGCTTTTCTTGCTCTCTTAATTTCACTGACAATACATTTTTCTGCAATTCAAATGTGTTTAGTTTTCCTTATTATCTACTTTTATTTCCCAGTCACTGCTTCATTCTAATAGCCATCAGCTCCCTGCAGCTCAGGCACATTAAGTTAATTTATTTTCACACAAGGCTTCCTAATTTTTTTCAGTAAAAATCTTTTTGGCTGGAAATACCATGCCTGCTGAGCTTCTGTCCATCCCTTGTTTATTTATAACCTCTGGTTAGACTTATGCTTTTCTCTGCCTCCATTGTTGCACCTGTACAAGTGACCCAGTAGCAGAGCTTTGTCTTTCCCATCACCTTGTTTGGTTTAAAGTTTGATCAGCATCATACAGAGGTTCTCCAAAGGGCTTCCCTCTTGATGAGGAGCCGGGCCTGGCTTGTGCTCTGCTGCTGTCAGTAATGGTGCGTTTGCCTTGCAGAGGAGATCCAATCCCTTATGTGGAGTACACAGCAGAGGAGATTGCTACCTGGTGAGCACTGATTTAATCCGTAACATTTTATTGGCTTCAGCACCAGAAACTGGGAATCAAAATCTAGATTTTTGTGGTGTGATATCTTTAAAAATGCATCGGGAGTGCAAATGTCCTACTTAATGACTTCTATTAACCACTGACTTGTTGCTTGGTGTTTCATACCAATGATAGCAACTACATGCAGGAGAGTAAGCTGCCTCTAAAACATCGATGCAGCCTTCTCTCTTGGGGCTGCAGCAAAACCGCTGTCGCTCTACAAACCCCAGGAGTTTCCTCCAAAAAGCTTCTCTACAGAAGAAGTTAGATCAGTTTGGGGTCCCACTGAGCACTGACTCCTAAACAAGGTCACCTCTTGTTTATATTGACTATCTTCATAGCACAGCTCTAGAAACTAACCTACAGGGAATATTTTAATTCCAGTTGATACATCTTATATGGCCTTCTGATCTCGAAGGTCAGAGCAGATAACTGATGTTGCATGCTCCTTTGAATCTATGTATATTTGTATACCCCTATGAACATACAAAGAGACGGACTCAGTCATGCTGAAGGCAAAGGACAAGAAATTTAATGTTGCGAGCACCTGGTAGCATCTAACCTGATGATCAAGTGGCCAAGCCACTGAATGTGTCATCTCTCATCCTGAAGGAAGGAGGTGTACAGCACTTTGAAGAGCCTGTACCCAACCCATGCCTGCAAGGAGTATCTTGAAGCTTTTAATCTACTGGAGAAATTCTGTGGCTACAACGAGAACAACATCCCACAGCTGGAGGAAGTCTCACGCTTCCTGAAAGGTGGGTACAAGACCAGGATGAAGCAGAGAAAAGCCCAGGGGACTTGACATGGTGGTGGCAGGCGTGGTGAGGAAATATGAACCTAGAGGAGAGCATGAGCTGAAGCGAGGGAGGAGAGCCAGTAGAGGCTTGTGCATTGCTCACAGAGGCCAAACTTGAACCTGCAGCTAAATAGGGTGGGCCACAAACTGAAGATCAAGCCCATTGTCAGATAGACCCATAGAACACTGTATGAGCAGAAGTTGCTCCTTAGCAGGAGCAGAAACAGTTTTGACACTACAGGAGCTGTTTAGCTTCCAGCACTGAAGATTTTGCTTTCTGTGCTGGAACCGCAGGACAGCAGCACAGCTTGTGAGCTCTCCCCTCACACAGAGGCCTTGTGCACTGTTTCAGAGAGGACTGGCTTCCAGCTTCGGCCTGTGGCCGGCCTGCTTTCGGCACGGGACTTCCTTGCTAGCCTGGCCTTCCGTGTGTTCCAGTGCACGCAGTACATCCGCCATGCGTCCTCACCCATGCACTCCCCTGAGCCGTGAGTACTGCTGGCCCTGGCAGCCAGCAGGGATCGTTTTACTTTTTTCCCTAATGGGTGAGCTATCTGTTGCTGACTGCATTTTCCTCTTTCCCCTGGGCAATGGCAGGGACTGCTGTCACGAGCTGCTGGGCCATGTCCCAATGCTGGCCGACAAGACATTTGCCCAGTTCTCTCAGGTAAGGTGGTGTTCTGCTGTTTCTCTCTAAGAGCACTAGGGACTAAGTGGGAACCCAAACTGGCCTGAGCATCACACTCCTGCCAAGGATGTTGCCTGGAAGAGAATTTCTCCTTGCAAGCCTTCTCTGGGGTTTTCACTGCACCAACAGCTGAGCACTGCTTTGCTAGCAGGGGCTACTGTAGGACACAACAACACACTCCAAACCAATTGCTATACATCCAGCATTAATTGTTGTGAAGAAGTCAGTCAGGGACAGATTTTGCAAAGTATGAGCACATCTGAGTATGGTACCTGTTCCTTCAATGTGACATTACTGCCTCAGCTCCAGTCTTGGCTGATGCCTCTTGGCTTTCACCCTTGCCTCTGCTTACTGATCTGAAATCTGTGAGTGGCCACTTACACCCTTCTTATTTTAGGATTTAAGATAAAGAATACTCAGGAGCCCTACTGATAGGCCAAGAACCCTACTGCAGAGTAAAAATCAGACTCTGCAGCAAAGCATGTCAACCTGAGCACAACAAAAGCACAGAAGGGGCATGGCTGTTCAGGGAGATGGTATCTTCTGTCTCCAGGCAATAAAGACAGAGCAATCTGAGTGTAAGGGCCTCACTCATTCCCTTTTGGTAGTCATCAAGGAAAAGGTGCATTTAAGGATAAGGTGGTCATAAAGGGTTTGGTGATGAAGGAGAGGGACTTCAGGAATGGCACAGGGAAGTACCTGCCTGGAGGTGCAATTGGGCGGCTGAAGAATGCCCAGGGTAGGAGTCACCAGGCAGGGGACATGGGCAGCAGGGAAGAGGGAGGAAGATGCCATGAAAGGATGTGAAAAAGGATTTCAACCAAGCTTTTCCAGTAGAAATGTTGAAAAATATTAATTCCCTGACATCAGATGCAGAACAGGCTATAAAATTGAAAGGAATTCCAAACAGCAACACCTTGATATTTCTCTTGCCCTATCATTGTCCACAAAAAAAAGGTGCTGTATGAGTTTTCAAAACTGCTGACTGGATATCTATACTGTGTAAAAGTTGGAAAATTGATCAAGCTCTGAAGCGTTTAAACAAATCTTGCTGCAAATCTGTCCTGGTATCTCTCCCTTACATTCCCAGGACATTGGCCTTGCATCTCTGGGAGCAACTGATGAAGAAATTGAGAAGCTGTCAACAGTAAGTTTTCCCACCAGCATCACAGGGGCCCCAACTCCTCCACCAGCATGTTTGTGGTGCTAGAGATAATGGTGCAGCCTGGTGTCCCCACATTTGATGGTTCAGTGTCCCCAAGCAAACTGCTGCAGATGACAGCGCAGAGCGGAGAACACGAAAGCAGCAGAGTTCGCTTGCACATTAACCCAATTTTCAGAAGCACCAGAGTATCATCAAGTATCATATTTCTAACAACAGCACTGCTGGGACTTTTTGGGACAGGATTAAATTACATCCGCTTCCTCTGACTCTACCTCAGCAAGGTGACCATCCTGCTCCAAGGACACCCAACAGTGACACCACGTAGTGGCCAGGCACACATGGAACCAGCCTGGGAACACGGTTTATCCTGACATGGCAGTGGCTTAGCTTAGCACTCTGTTCCGTCAGTCGTGGCTGCAGGGTAAGGAGGCAGAGGATTATCCTACATGTGGCTTGGTGACCATGCCAGGCACTCATTTCATGAAACATCCCCAAATCCTCACTGTGATGCAAGAGCTCAGAATGGACAGGGAGATGGAGAGGAGGAGTTGTGTCCTCCATGTTTTTCTTTTTCTTTCACAGCTTTACTGGTTTACGGTAGAGTTTGGTCTCTGCAGACAGAATGGGATAGTCAAAGCCTACGGGGCTGGTCTCCTGTCTTCCTATGGGGAGCTCATAGTAAGTCCTAGCACTAATTACCTCTCTGCTCTAGTCCCTATACTACAAAAACCTTCCTCTGCACAGCTGCAATGTCTTTCACTTATCTACTCCCTATCTCTAGCATGTTCTTTCTGGTTCCCCTCATTTCATGCTGAAACTTCTCCCATTGTGTTCACAGCATTCCTTGTCAGATGAACCAGAGGTGCGCGACTTCGACCCTGATGCTGCTGCCGTTCAGCCCTACCAGGACCAGACCTACCAGCCTGTGTATTTCGTGTCTGAGAGCTTCAGTGATGCCAAAAATAAGCTGAGGTAGGACTGAGCACTGAGGGAGACCCAAACAGAGGGAAATAAATCTATGATATTTCAAACAGGACTCGATACCACAGCTGCTTCCAGCACAAGGTCACAGAACAACTCTGGAAAGAGTTCATTTAGGTCATCCAAAAATTTAGGCCTAAATAGACATTCACCCCTTCCCCCCCCCCATCCCCCTTTTTTTTTAAAAAAAAAAAAAAAACATGTAAAAAACTAAATCACCAGTTCCTACAGGTCCACACTTCAGCCTGATTTGCAGAAGAGTCACCCAGCAAATATGGGNTCTTTTTTAAAAAAAAAAAAAAACATGTAGTAAACTAAATCACCAGTTCCTACAGGTCCACTCTTCAGCCTGATTTGCAGAAGAGTCACCCAGCAAATATGGGGCCGGAGGGCTCAAATGGGGAGGAGCAGGACAGAATCACAGAATGTTAGAGATTGGAAGGGACCTCGAAAGATCACCTAGTCCAATCCCCCTGCCGAAGCAGGAACACCTAGAGCAGATCGCACAGGAACGCATCCAGGCGAGTTTTGAATGTCACCAGAGAAGGAGACTCCACAACCTCTCTGGGCAGCCTGTTCCAGTGCTCTGTCACCCTCACTCTGAAGAAATTTCTCTGCATATTTATGCGGAACCTCCTATGTTCCAGCTTGCACCCATTGCCCCTTGTCCTGTCACTGGATGTCACAGTGAAGAGCCTGGCTCCATCCTCCTGACACCCACCCTTTACATATTTATAAACATTAATTAGGTCACCCCTCAGTCTCCTCTTCTCCAAGCTGAAGAGACCCAGCTCCCTCAGCCTTTCCTCCTAAGGGAGATGCTCCACTCCCTTAATCATCTTGGTGGCTCTGCGCTGGACCCTCTCCAGCAGTTCCCTGTCCTTCTTGAACTGGCCACAATACTCCAGATGCGGTCTCACCAGGGCAGAGTAGAGGGGGAGGAGAACCTCTCTCGACCTACTAAACACACCCCTTCTAAATACACCCCAGGATGCCACTGGCCTTCTTGGCCACGAGGGCACAGTGCTGGCTCATGGTCATCCTGCTGTCTGCCAGGACCCCCAGGTCCCTTTCCCCTACACTGCTCTCCAGCAGGTCAGTACCCAACTTATACTGCTTCCTGGAGAAGACAGAGGGGAAAGCACTCATTGAGACAGGGTGGAGGGAGTGAAAGAAGGGACAAATTAGCACACCTCCCTAATTCTCATAGGAAGGGGTTAAAGATCATCTCCAGTTCCTAGGAAAAGCCAAGTTACATAGCAGAGAGATGGTGGGAAGTCCAGAAGTCAGAGGCTCAAAACAACCATCAGGACCCCTCACTGCTTCCTTGCCTCAGAAAGGCCAGGTCAGGCACCAACCAGCTCACACTGGAGCATCCCACCAGCACGTGTCCCTCTGAAGTACACGAGCTGTGTCATGTAAGAGTTTTAGGAGAGATATGAAGAGCTGCTCAGAACAGTGGTGGTTTCTGTATTTAGGTGGCAAAAAAATGTCTGTCTTTCAGAGCAGCCACTGGGTAGTTTACACATCTATCATTTAACCAGCAGAAATCCCAGCAATCATTAGTAGTTTGAACACAAATATTTGTATGATGTGGATCCATTGGAAAAAGAAAGTTTTTACATCCCAGCCTGGTTAACATGGCCTAACAGACCCCATGCAGTATCCCACGAGCATAACTTCAGTTTTACATGGGACTGCAAACAGGATGAGATTGCAGGGGCAGCTCTATGCAGAGATGTCAGTTCTGAATAATGTTTTCTTGACCATAACCAGAATAACCTGCAGGAAGAAAGCTCAATCCTGTCACATTTAGGTGCCAGCAGCAACTTTTGTCTATACCATTTTGTCTTAGCTTAGGGAGAGCATAGATTGAGACAAAGCATCACATAACACGCATGATTTCACAGATCCTTGAAGTGGAGCATTTCACATAAATACAGTGTGTTAAGGACTGCTGTATTTCAGCTTCTGCTTTTATGGCACTTGCTTGCAGCACTCATGTAACTCAGAGTCCAGCTGCTCAAAAGCAAGCACCTGGGGATCCCTCCCTCTCACAAACACTGCCTGCTTAAAAAAAAAAATCAACTAAAAACAAACAAACAAAAAAAACAGCTGTTGGCTCATGAGTCATTTCCTTGCATTTGAAAGAGAAAAAATACACCACATAGTCAAGCTTAGGCTAGAAGATTTTGACAGTGACAGGCACTTAATCCTCTTTACAGACCACAAGATATTACCCTATGAGGCGAAAATATTTAGAAGTCCCATATTATCAGCAGCTGCCACCTATGGGCTTGATCACCAATTTTACCTCTTCAAGAAAAACTTTTTCAAGAGAGATTTCCAGGGTGAACATGCACCCTCAGTACCCTTCCAGGCACCCACAGAGACCTGCATGCTTCGCTGACGCATCAATTGAAAACACCTATTTTAGAAGGCAAGTCTCTAGCTGTTAGCAAGGGAAGGGTGAGAAAAGCCTGAGCAATTGTGCAAAGGGGTAGCACCACAGGTGATAACATTAGTGAGCACAGTGAGAAGACATCTTTCAGGAGGTAGACATGCAGGTTTACAGAACCTGTCTGTTTGCACTCGTTTTCCTTTCCCTGCAGCACAGCAGCCCCTGCAAGCACCAACCTACATCTTTGGCTACGTGACCCTTAGTCGTCTCTGGAGCCAGTATGTTTTTCCCCTGAATCCCGATAATTCAGGGTTAGGCTTCTCTGCCACACACAGAATCAGCCCGGGAACATCTGAAGAACCGATGTGTTTCCCTTTCTGTGCAGGCCCACTGTAGCCACAAGAGGGTACCCTAAGCTAAGCAGTTCAGAAGCAAAAGACTGACGCCTTGGCGAGAAGCACACTTGCACCCTTGCTTGTTTCTGTCTTTTTCATATCAGGTCTTTTCAGGATGAGATTTTAGCCATAAGTACCCAAATACAGATTCTTAACTCAATATTAGGAGTCATAGAAGAAAAAACCCACAAACGTACCTTGTCAAGTGTACAAATGTAAGCCTTGGAACTGAACATGAGAAATCTTCCTCTTGGTGTGTTTTCACCATGACCTTCAAGAGCACTTGGCCATGTACATCTCTATTAAAAAGGTGACAAGGTCTTGATCTTGAGATTCACTAGGAGAAGCCAGGGTTGCCACTGAGGTTCAGGCTCCAGTTGACCTTGGGTATGAAATGATACAAAACTGCTCAGCTACACCACTCTGGAGATGCTATTCCCATCCCCTTGTCCAGGTCTGAGACGCTGCCTGTCAGTCCTGTACTTAACACAGCCTGCAGCTAGTCATCCCCTCCCTAAGCAGAGATTAGTAAATAAGTGAATGTCAGAAAGGATTTAGGAATCTAATACTATAATACCAAAGGTTTTCCCTGCAATTAGCTTCTAAATCTCCTTGGCATTTTTGAAAAAGGAAAGAAGCAATTAAAGTAGAAAGTATCTGGAGATAGCCACGGGGTGGGGGGCAGCACAAGTTCAGTGTACACTCCAGTTTGTTGCAAGCCCATGTTTTCACTCAAACTCAGTGTTCTCCTTGCTGAATGGGGTGATCTCTGTTGCCCCTATAGCCCTGTGAAGCTGGGAAGATAGGAAACTAAAGCTTTTGAGTTACGCTAGACATTCTAGCTAAGATAAGCATTCACCTGTCATTATCTGGGTTAATGGTGATGGGGAGGAGGAAGAGGAGGGTAGGAGCCAGACTCAGGATCCATCTTTTGTACTAAGCCCCCTATATCCTCTCCTTGCAGGAGCTATGCAGCACATATCAAGCGACCTTTCTCGGTGAAATACGAGCCCTACACCCACAGCATCGAGCTCCTGGACAGCCCCCAGACCATCTGCCACTCCCTGGAGAGCGTAAGGGATGAACTACACTCACTGATTAACGCGCTGAATGTGATCAGTTAATACAAGAACTGGGCTCTTCCCTTCTCCCCTGCCCTCTCCTGTTCCCAGCCAATAACTTCTACCTGTTGTCTCCAAACATTTGCACTGCTGCCTGTTCCCACGCTACCCCCAACAGCTTGCTACATTCGTGTGTAGGGCCAGCTTGGAGGAAGGCAGAGGGAGGACCCAAGGCCTGTTGCCATCCTGGGTGATTTTGCTATTAACTGCTAGGAGAGGCTTGGCATAGTCCGAAAGCATGGGCCAGGCTACAAAGTTTAAGTCAAGAGTTGTATAGTAGGCTCCTGGGTGCAAGGAAAAAGAGAAAATCTGCTTTATTGAAAGCCTTCATTAAAAGTTAAAAAAAGAGAGAGAGAAAAAACTATTTTTTTGCAGTTTGAGAGAATAAACTAATTTTCTTCTTTAGCCCTAAAGAAACTCCCTATAGCAACTCCACAAGGGACAATCAGTCTCCACCATCTCCTGCCTGTAACAGTTCCTCACACTTGGGAGATGCAGACCTACTCTAGGAGCAGCTCTAGCTGATCCAAAGCCACAAGATTTAAGATTTCAGCTCCCAGCCTTCCCTCAGCTTCTTGCACAAAGGGCTTCCTAGGCACAAGGCCCTGTGCTCACCACCCCACCAGGCTGTGATAGGCATTGGAGCTTCCTTGAAGCTCTACATTGACCCAAGACAGCAGCTATTGGCCCAGAACAGAGCAGCCCCAACCTACCTGGTTCCTCCTCCAACTCGATGATCCCTGGCCAGTTCCTAGATAACAAAGCAGTACCTCCAAGCCCTCTTCTAAAAGCTCCCACACCTGCGACTGTAGCAACCCCTTTTGCCATCACCAGGGCCTGGCTCTGCAGCTTCAGTTGATTCCTAATGCCTCCCTCTCCTCATCTTACTAGCTCCACCTGGGCTGCAATTTCCCTGATAGGAGGCCATCAGGTGGTGAACATAGATCACAACCAGTTCTCTTGGTGGTGCTCAGGAACTCAGTTACTACTGTTCAGAGCAGACAGTCACAGCTGTTAATGCTTATGTGTGCTTGTGGCATTGGGCAGCCTTGGTGTCTAGAGTTTGTCAGTTCTTGCACTCATGTCCCTTGGGAGAATTTCACATTCTTTCACTTTTCCTGTGTTGCACAAATACAGCATCACTTTGTTCTTACATATCCTAATATCACTGTCACCTGATGCAGCTCAGGTGCATGACTAATGCTATTGCTGTTCAGTTCTGAGGAAGGTAGCATATAATGAAGATGCACAAGTCCAGTTTCATCTAGCTTTCACTGTTGATGTAAATCACTTACTCTGGCCCAAAGCTCTCAGTTTTCCTCCCCCTGCCCTTATCTTCTTGCAGGCTATCTCACGACTGAACAGTTTGCTCAGAAGTGTGGCCCAAGGTTATGCAGCTGTGCAGTATCAGAGCGGGGCTTGGGATGTGTGGAGGCAGCTTAGCTGGGGGCACAGCGGAGGGGGGAATTATGTGTAGTTGTTTGCATTGTCAATTGTAACATTTCTGTATGGGCTTTTAGCAAGCTTATTCACCATATACGGACTTTCATCATTTATTCTTTAAAGAAATGTATGCCTTAGTGGTTAAGTTTGGGCTATTAAGCAGGTATCCTCCAATATGTATAAATATCATCATCCTCCAGTGTTATCTCTACTATAGCTCACCCATAATAGTTTACAATTCATTACACTTTTTCCCATTTCAGATCCTTGTTTACATATGTTTAACTCTCAGTTCTCACGAAATTTAGCTACATAGCTGCTGATAGCACATAGTCTCCCACCTGCTTCAAACATCCTTTCTGCTTCCTCTCTTATTCGAACCCCCTTCTAAATTCCTCCACACTCATACACTTGATTAAAAGAGCATTACAGAAATCAGCAGTTCAGCACTAGGTCTAGCTGCTTCTCCTTGAATTCTCTTTAGAGAATTGTCCCGTAAATGAACAAAACTACCTACTCCGTTCAGTTGCTGTAATTTTAGAACATTTTTCCAAGGCTTCAGCTATGATTTCCCAACCTGGGTGGATCCAGATCTTCGAGCTGTGATTCTCAAGGTTCCCTTAAGAGCTGTAACAATTTTTAATTCGGGATCTTCAGTTATTACTATCGCATTATGTAGCAAGCTAAGTGAGGCTAAGGCAGGCTAGGTGACAGGTTAGCTATATCACCATGAAAAAGATGCTGCTCTGGCCTCAAAGTCCATAAAACTCTGAGGGTGGTCGCCTCTGATTCTCTAAGGCACTTTACAATCTTTTTCTGCCTTGTTAAATGCCTATAATTAATGCAATTTATAAAAAGAACAAAGCTGTTAATATGGAGTGAGGAGCCAAGTTAAAAATTCTTGCAAACTGCTGGACACCTCAACTCCTCCGCTTTGCCTTGGAGTTTGCATCGCTGCACCATGACTCTCTCAGCCGTTGCTTGCTCGCGGGGCTGTAGTAAAATCTGTTGCCCAACAAAAATAGAAAATCAGCAAAACTCGACCTAGCACTGCTAGTATGCAAGCACATCAACAGATCTGCTGCAGTGCGCACGCCAGCACAAGCGAGCGGCAGACCCTTGCTTCTGAGCTGGGATGAGGCTGGGTGCACTGAGCAGGCTGGGCACTGGGGAGTCTTCTGTGCCCATGCTCTTCGCAAATCCGCGACTGGCTCCAGAATGACTTGGTCCCTTAGGCAGACATCTGAGAAACATGAATACATTTGTATTTACCATTGCCCTCATCCTCTTAATATCTTAGAGGATTTATCCTATTAGTAACATAATAGGTCCCCTTCCACTATGTCTCTAAGTCTTGCTCCTTTTTATCTGATTTCAGATACATTACCTCGACCCTTACTTCATAATCTATATATGAATTTTATTCTTCTTTTCTCAATTTCCCTATTCTTCTCATGTTGCTTCTGAGCCTTGATTTCTTCCTTATCCTCCACTAATGTTCTAACGTCTTGGGCATGGGGCCACCAAGGAACAGGCTAGCCAAACAAAACATGGTAGGGTTGTAAATCAGTCCCTAATTTATCACTGCTTTTAAAAATGACTAATATCAAGGGTAATTATTCAGTCTATCATGTTGGATATTTTCCTACAATTATCTTTAATAATCTGACTCATTCTTCATATCAGTCTGGATGATTGCAGGTGATACTGTATATGCAGTCTCTGCTTAATCCCTGGGTTACTCATTCGAACTCTAGCTATTTCACTTACAAAAAACTTCCCTTCGGCTCATCCTATCTCATCCATACCTATGGACAATCTCCTTCAATGGCATTTTTACAGTTCTGATGGCTGTGTTCACGTTGGTGGAAAAAGCCTTAATCCATCCTGAAAATACATTAATGGTGACAGCTTAAGTAGATGATCCATTTGCAGCATTTGCCAATCTCTTTGATTTATCTGGTTCAGTAGTGTGGGCAGCTTTCTTTTATTAGTTCACTTTTACATCATGGAATCATAGAATGGCTTGGGTTGGAAGGGATCTTAAAGATCAACCATCTCCAACCTTCCAGCCCCCTGCTGTGGGCAGGATTGTCACCTACTAGATCCGGCTGCCCAGGGCCCCATCCAACTCGGCCCTGAACATCTCCAGGGATGGGGCAGCCACAGCTTCTCTGGGCAACCTGTGCCAGTGCCTCACCACCCTCTGAATAAATTGCACACCTCATGCTGTGTTTATTTGCTTCATTTCGGGCCAAGGATAAATTCCTTTAACTCTTTTTATAGTATCCTGTTTTCTTTTATGTAATGTTGTAGCAGTCTGGGATGATTTGTTCTCATTCAGCCACAGTATCCATCCCTTCTTCTCTTCTAGCTGATTCCTGGTTGGAGCTGCAGTAAATAAACCCAGAGTCAATTTATACACTTGCTCATTAGATTGTTTCTTCACATTGCTTTCAGCCTTCTTACGTGCTTTATCTTCCTTTACACGTATTTCGTTCCCACTCTCTCTCTAGGTGTGTAAGATAAACCTCTAGATTTCTTTGTGGGTGTCCCATTATCTGCTTGCCATCACCCTTCTTGCTATCAGGCTACCAGTATTTTACTCCATTATCAACACAGTAGCTATCTGTAGAGAGATATTGGATTTATGTCTTTTACTGATTTCTATGACAGCCTGTGCTTTTGCTCATTGGCACGATCCTTTCTCTAGTTTCCATACTATCTGTTCCCTCATTCCACTAATAGCAGTATCCTCAATTATTTTTCCTCCTTACATAGGTGTAGCACTCCTATGACTGCATGATACCTTTGGTTTGTTGCTGGTTTCCTTTCAAAGGACATCCACATTTTATCCCATTTCTTCTCTTTGTGCTTAAGAGCAGAGGATGAGTAGATTGGGATATAAACAAAGTTTTGATGATGAAACCTAACTGGACCATCACAGCCCAGACCAGGCTTGTTCATGGTCAGGAAAATTTTGGTCTGGCCTCTGGAAAAGGCAGGTCATGTATTCTGTTGGTAGCCATTTTTGTTCACTATCATTCTGATTCTACAGAAACAGCCCATGCTGAGATTCTTATTATGAATGACTTTTCTTCAGCTGGATGTTTTAGCGTAGGAGCTTTTCAAGCAACTTCTTTCACTTCAGGTGAAGTGTCATTTTAGTCCTTGCTTCAGCTGCATTCCTGATTCTTATTCTGTAATTTTCATAATGCTTTTATAGTATTAGCAAATTATGGATATGGTGCCACAAGAAATTAAATCCTCCCAGCACTCTCCAGCACTCAGTCCGAGTAATGGGAGTCTATATTTCACAGAAAATTTAAGCTTCCTGGCATCAAACCTCTTGTTTTGCTAGTTCCAATTCCCCGGCAGTGAAACTGGGGTTGCATTAATTGTGCCATATTCAAAATGACTTTAAATCCTGCTTGGTCTTTTATTTTTAAAACTCAAATATTTATTTCTTGTACCTCTTCCTCTGTAGCTGTGGTCCCCACAATACCATGTACATAACACTGTATTTTTTCTGTGTCCTATGGAAACCATCATTCAGACTCTTTCCTAACA
Source organism: Alectura lathami (assembly GCA_013399715.1). Classification (NCBI taxonomy): domain Eukaryota; kingdom Metazoa; phylum Chordata; class Aves; order Galliformes; family Megapodiidae; genus Alectura; species Alectura lathami. The sequence goes on from VXAV01008302.1 coordinate 201,159, forward strand.
CAAGTGTGTGCAGCAAGGCCAGTGCTCAGCCCTGTGAGATGCAAGTAAAAGTATATGGTTTGTCTCTTAATGTGAAAGTAGCTCCATAAATTGGATCTTCTCCTGCATTTTGCCATATGTGAATCACAGGGGTGCATTTGTGCCACTAGTTCTCCCAATTCTCCACCTGCCCAAGGAACCTGACTCAGCACTGTGCCTGCCAGGGGTGATGGAGATACATGTGCTCTGCTGGGAAGGGTGATGGGCACGTAGTCTCAGGTCCTGATGGTATTTGATTGATGTCCCATCAGCTCATTAATAGCTCTGCATCTTCCCCAGCGTATGGATTAATGTTAATGTTGCCACTTACACCCTTGTCTTACCTACCTGCTGAGCAATTTGGTTAAATGCACTCAGCGAGGAGGTGCCCAATGAATGATGAGTAAAGGCCAGTGGACTCCAAGTTCTAATCAACCAACTTCTTAATTCCCATTGAGTTCAAAATTAGAAGCAATTTCTCTAAGTGCTACAGTTGTGCTTTCTTCAGTGATTTAATATCTGCAGCTCCCTGCCTTGGAGTCACTGTTTTCATTGTAGTAGCTACAGGATGGCAGTCGTAGTTATTGTGGGGAATGCTGCTATTCTCAACTTCTCTTTCTTTTCCCATTTGTTAACATCATCCCTGAAATCATCTTTCTCTGATGGTTCCCAGTCCAGTTGTCTCCATCACTTCCTGCAGATCTAGCAATTATTTTTAATTTTTGCATCCCAATCTACTTTTGCAAGTGCCTAATTTTAGCTTTGCATTCACTATGATCAGGTCCCTTTTGAGCTGTCCCTTGGTCCAGGGTGATTTGTTGCACTATATACATTAATCCCTTCACTTCTGCAGTTTCTCTGTTTTTCTAAACCCATCTTCTTCTCTAATTGCCATTGCATCTCCTTATTGCCTTCTTGGGCCACTAGATGGTATTCCTTTTCTAAAGACAAACTTATTGTAAGTCACTTGATAGACCCTTTCTAAAGCACAATTTTCACACTGGAGCAGTTGATATCCTGGCACTGCCTTGGCTCAGTCAGCTCAGATTATTGTTACTGCTTCCCACAGCAGCCCCCTAACAGAGATGGCGTATCCTTGAGTCCCACTCCTTGTTCTCCCATATCTGGGAACATTTGGCTTGTATCACCCATCAGCTTCCTGTGGGCTGAAGCGGCACCACGAGAGGCGCCCGCAGCCCTTGCTGTAATCTCTGATATTGTTGGGATTTCCTGTAGCCCTCCACAATTCCCATTTTTAAGCTTTTCCTGAGTCTTGTTAGAATTTTCCCAAGCTTTCAATTTCATCTTAAGGTGTCCCTTATGTGTCGTGGATAAGGCTGGTTGGATTTAGAGAATTGCTTTGAGAGCACAATGGAAGCACTGAGCAAAGTCACTCCAAAGGAAGGACTTTGGTGAGCATCTGTGTGTCCCCCAGTCACACTCTCCACCAGAAGATGCTATATATTCAATTTTTCTGACAGTGGAGCAGATGCATAGGTTGATGTGGCTGCTCAGAGATAAGCATGAGCTCATGTCCCTTGGGTTGGGTTGTGGGAGACTCCGTGCCATTGCCCCAGACCTCATCAAATGTGGCTGTGGGCTCTATAAAAGGTGACCAGGAGAAAGCTGAGGTGATGGCTGATGGAGCATGGGCTGGGCAGGCAAGAGAGGAAGACAAATCAAAAGCCTTCCTCTAAGCCAGCCCCAGCATACTCTCCCAGTGTGTCCCAGCGTGTCCCAGTGCTTTGCTGAGCTGTCTCTGCTGTTGTCATTGCTGCTGCTGTGGATGGATCTGTCTTTCTGCCTCTCTGCATAAAGGAATATGAAACAGAATTATTTTTCATTTTGGAATCGTGCTGCTGCTAACATTATATTAATAAAAAATATATTTCTGGTCTAGCACCCTGAGTTTGGCTTTTGTATTCTTCTGCTTCCCAGATCCAAGTCTGCCATACTGCCTGCAGGCAAAACACAGCCTGGGGCCCATCAGGGCGGGGGAGCTGCAACTTATGCTCGTGCAAAATGTGAACTCCAAAGTGCAAAACGATCCCTTGTTTGCAGAGGAGCTGATCTAAGCCTTTCTTTGCCAGGATATTACTAATTGCACAATTATGCATGGAACTGTAGTTGGGAGGTCTGTCTTTTTTTTTTTTTTTTTTTTTTTTTTTTTT
>VXAV01008302.1:203365-229112 GCA_013399715.1 Alectura lathami
GTGCTTTCTCTTCCAGCATTTCCCACTATTTGTATTTAGTTCCAGTAATTGAAATGAGGAGTATTTATTTCAACACTGGGTAGATGCCTTTAGCAAAGGTTTCAGATGGGTTTTCTGCCTATGCCAGAGCCCGATTTGTGTAGCCCACTCCATGTAACCCTCTTTGAAACTTCCCTTAGACCAGGGGTCCCCGACTCCAGGAGATTACAGAGGAACATGCAGAGATCTGGGCAACTAGTGCTTTATGTGCCTTGTTGCAAAAAAAGTCACTCGAGGAAAATAACAGGGCAAAACTGACGGTAATCCTCTGTGATCACAAAATATGTAACTGATATGCCCTCAGGCAGTGGGGATACTCTTGTTTTTCCCAGGCATTAAACAGTCTGGACTGCTGGTGACGGGGCTAGGCAACCTTGGTCCTAAATGTGTTGAACACCCTCCTAAAGTCGTTAGGGATGGGTCCCTCTCACTTAAACACCGTGATTATTTTAGATGACTTAAGATATCTGCTGCATCCATGTGGGAGCAGTGGATGGGACACAGGGTGCTCAGGGACCAGAACCATAGAATCGCTAAGGTTGGAAAAGACCTCTAAGATCATCAAGTCGAACTGTAATGGCCCCTGAAGACCACAAGAGATGCCCAAGGCCATGTAAGTGTTACCTAATCCAGAGCAATCCCTATGTCTAGGGAAACAAATTCCACCTAGTGCTACCAGTTTGGCTTTTACAGGAAAGGCAGGCTCTTTCTCTGGTTAAATTCCTTCCAGAATAGCTGACAGAGGTGGATTAATGCGTTGCTGACACGGGTCTGGACCATGCATCCAGGCACCCCAGCGCTGTCTGAGAGGGAGTTCCCTCATTTAGGACTTGTAAGGATGCCCTGTATCTTCATAGCACTCATTAAAATGTTACAGCTGTAATGAATTCATCTTCATTACACGCCTGGGAGGTAGAGGAGTGCTCTTGTCCCTGTAAAAGGCTGACAGATAAAAGGAGGCAGAGAATCAGAGACTCAGACCAGGCACAGAGCCTGAAAAGTAATTACATGCCTAAACAGCTTTGGGAAAAAGTGTCTAAGTGGCAGATCTGGGGCTTGAACCACTGTCAGCCCCCTCAGGACCCAATCTTTCTTCTTGTGTCGTGATGCTGCGGATCAGAACTCAACTATTTACAGATCCTATAGTGGCAGGTATACACACGTCCCTGCTCCCCAGAGATAGGAACTGATTTCGATAAGACTGCGGATGACCCGAGCTGTCATTCATACTTCTAATCCAGTTTAAATAATTTTTTTCCCTAGAGACCAGACAAGATACTGCACTTTTCATTGGAAACAAACAAACAAACAAACAAAAACAAACAACAACAACAAAAAACCTTTCAATTTTTCCTACAGTTGTTAATTAGAATGTTTGGGAAATGCAAAGTTTTCTGGAGGAAATCCGATCTTTTGAAACTTTTCCAGCATGGACAAAATCGGAAAGGATCTGAAATCTCTTGAAAACTGTTTGGGAGATTTTTCTTAACTGAACAGAGGAGTTTACAATGCCTGGGTGAGGGCTGTGTTTTAAAAACCTGTGAGTGCATCCCAGGTTCTGTGGTCACGCAGCTTAGTTGAGCTCCCATGGCACAGCTGGTTCGGTTGGTGGCTGCAGATCAAGAACACCAGCCTTTGGAGCTTGGGAATTTTTCAAACTTGCAACAGTATCCCTCAAATCTTCTGCCCTAGAACTGTGCAGAGTTTGAGTCCCGGTATAAATTTCCAGTACACATGTGCAATACTTCCCCCTGTTCCATCTGACCTCTATCATATGCTCCTACAGGTGATGTTTGTGGGGTAAGCTTGGGTTGGAGCAACTGGTTTTGAAACTTGTTAAAAACACACGTTTTAATTCAACATCAGCCACAGGGATGCAAGCCTGGACAGGCTCAGGGGTGAGCTCCAGCCCCTGTTGTGGTCATGGTCCATCCTCATCAATTTTCTGAAGGGATAAAGATGCAAAATCCATTTTTTACTGCTGGCATTAGTTTTACTTGGTCTCTGAGATTATTTTCTCTCTCAGCTCTCTGGGCACAGCAGGGTGAATTGATCCACAAAATATTTGCAGGAACGGTGGAGGATTAAGTATCTCACATAGATAGCTCAATGCAACTGTTGTTACCCAGGACTTTGGAGAGAAAAACAGGGTGGGGAGAGGGAGTTGTTCATTTTCCTTCCACTAAGGTCAGCCTTAAATAACTCTCCCACCACCCTCTGAGGCCAAGACAAGATAATAAGGACAAAAATGTCAGAGCAAAGCACAGGGGCCCCTCTATTTACAGCAAAGGCCAAATCACTAACGAACAGATCGGAGCTTGCTTTCCAAACACCGATAAGCGGCAACTTTGAATTAACGGCCCCAGTTCCTCCGCTGCCGTAAATCAGCATGACCCCGACTGCCCGCGGGGCTCCCCACAGGAGGGGGGGCTGCTCGCCCCTCCCAGCCCCGCGATCCATGTGCCTGTCTCCAAAACCCCCCTTCCCCAGCCCCGTAACACTAACAAGCCTTATCAGTAGGATTTACACCTCCTTGTCTAGGAACCCCTAGGCAAACCCACGGACCAGTTACCAGCATGCCTTCAAATCCTGAAAGTAGCTTTAAGTGCTCAAAATGATCCACTTAGCCAGGGATAATTAACAGTATCAGAGCTGGGAATCCCAATAGCAGGAGTGAAGGGAAAGGAGGAAGTTTATTCCAGAAAAAGGGGCTTCCAAGCTTCCAGTTGAAACTCAGCAGAAAGTGCTGTGGGCTAACAGTACACTGTGCCTTCGTGTCCTCTTACAGTGTTACTTACGACACCCAATTTTATCATGGGGGAAACCACGGCAGATGCTCATACTGCACCCACATCTGCAGTTAAAAGCAGTGTCAGAGAACACACAAGTATCTGACAGGATTATATGTTTTAAATTTGTGAAACCACTTTACATCAGGGGGCAAATCCAGTTTGAGCAAGCAAAAGTCATCCCTTCATTTTTAATTTCTATTTACCACCTTGCTGCGTAGGCTGGCTATAACACCTAGCACTTTCTGCTACATCTGCTGCTCTCTGGTGGCCTGCCCATGCTTTCCAGTGTGGTGGCTAAGGACCAGGTCTTCTCCTTCTCTGTTTTATCAAAGGCTTCTCCAGGTTGTCCTTGTTTTCACTTTCCAAGCGGAACCTATTATCACCTGCTGTGGAAGCCATGGTGGTAGTACCACGAGTCTTTACTGCCTTTAGTTGAGGACCGTCATCAGGGTTGAAAAAGTGTATTTTTGGGTTGGTGCTGATCAGACTGCTTTTCCAGGGCTTCTCAGCTCTGTGCAGGTTATTTTCTACTTTTGCTGTTAATTACTTGTCCTCTAGCAGAGTGTCATCACCTCTTCTAATGTTTCTCTACCTATGCCAAGGATTACTTTTGGGCCATTAATAGCCACAGATTTCATCTTCTCCTCATTGATAAACAAACCAATTTGTTCTGCTGCATCTGCTAATAGCTGTGTCTAGGAACTATTAGCAGCTCTTAGGTGCTATTTCAACCTCTACCTCCTCAAAAAGTCTGTGTCCAGTAACATTTTAACAAGGTTAAAAAGAGCATACCTGTTTTTTCCATCTCTATATATAACCTTGCATTTGCTCTTCCCAAGATGGATGAGAGTTTTACTCTAAAGGTCATTAAATTCAGTCTGTTTTGCTCAACGGCTGCACTTGTGTAGATGTTTGAGATGGCAGAGGCCAAAGGGACTTGGATGAGTGCAGCCAAATCAGTTTGCAGGGATGAGGGCTCCAGGTGAGCCGGGCTGCCCTGACTTCACAGAGTTTCACTGCTGAGAGGCGCAAAGTGCACAGGAAGGGTGGACAGAAGGTCTGGATCACAGGAAGCTGTTCTCAGAGCCAGGGCACAGCTGGGAAACTCTCTCTGAAGATACTGGTGCTTCAGAGTGGCTCTCTGGTGCATCTTCTACTAGCAAGCTGCATCTCTAGAGGTGCAGATATACTCGTGATCCTCTCCGAGTTCTTTTGGAGCCACTTGGTTGTTAAAGGTTAACCCAAAGATGATGGATGCCAATGGGACAAACCTGGTTGGTTACACTAGGCTTTGGGTTACACCCTCCAATCCCTGAACCAACCCTTTGTGCTCTAAGCATTGAGATAATGTCTCTGGCCTGGAAGAGACTGGAAAATTGTGAAATCCACAGTCCAGCAGGAACATCTCCCTCGGCCCCCTGGCTGGAGGGGAGATGGTGACAGCCACCAGGATTAGTTTGTAGGAGTAGCTGACAGATTACTTTTATCCCAGTGAGCAGCCCACTTGCACAATATTCCTTTTGAAGCAAGGGCACCTTTCATTGTGTGGCTCTAGATAAGCCTCACCCTTTGCTATAGCAGCCCCCTCTCCTCCTGAGCCCACGGTGGCTGTCCCATCTGCCCAGTGGGGCCACCACATATCTCTGTAGGCATCAAAGGGTTCAGCTGCAAGCATTCATGTGATTAAGCACCCTTCTTGGTGCTGGGATCTGCTCCTCTTCCTTTGTCTTGCAGATGGGGACTGCAAAAGAGACATGGATGAGGACAAGGCAAAGCCACCTGAGAAGCGGTGGCCAGTGTTTTGGGGATCCCAGGTGCTGGCTGAGCATTTGTCCATCTCCAAATCTGAACTTTGCTTTCAGTAAAGCTTGCACAAACTTGTAATCGTTAACTAGATCCCCCATAACGGGCTTGTTATTTTTGCAGGACAGGGTTTGAAAATGCGAGACATCTACAGTAGTAAAGATTTTATTGTGCTGGCAGCAGACTGTAAAACTTGATTACATGACACTGGGGATTGCCTAAACCTTGTTCCCACTGGTGCAACTGCCTGGGGTTGGAGGAATGTGAGCAAGGGAGGTGGTTTCAAGTCACGTCCAGAGGAGGTTTAGGGCGAAGGGCAGGAGCCAGGAGCAGCCCACTCCTACCCTTCAGCCAAGTGAGACCAATGTGGAGCTGAGGACCAGCGCCTGCAGCGGGACCATCCAGCCAGCCAAAGTGATGGATGACCATTTGTCCTGACTCTGCTTTATCATGTGAAAATCACAGGGAAACCCAACCTGGAAGGAGTAGGCTGAGATTTTGATGCAGAAATAGATTTTCTACTGAGAAATGGGCTCCCCTCTCTCAGTTCACTGTTGACATAGGAGCTTTCCTCCTGAGACAAATCTTTCCACAGTTTATATCCCCTTTATATCTATTTATATCATTGCTATCATTTTGATTTTGTTTTGTTTTCATTCCAAAGGCCCACTTATGGTTAAAAAAAAAAAAACAGTTTCCAATAAATAATCAAAGTTATATTTTGGAAGGTAAAAAATCCTTGTAGGAAACTTCTGCAGAAAAGTTAAACTTTGAGCCAGAGCAATATCTTTTTCCTTTTAAGAAATCTTCTGGCTTATTTTTGCAGCCACACTACAGCAGGCTAAGATGGATTCCTGAGCACTCAGGTACTACGATCACTTCCCCTTCTTGCGCATGCTGTGGAAATGGGCTGAGCTTTTCAAAGCTGCCTTCAGAACTTGGTTGGCCAAACACAAAAAGAGTGACGGACCAATAACTCGGCACTCCCAGCACAAAAATGAATAGTTTTTTTATTTATGGCAATGGGGTAAGCCCTGCCCCAGGGAAGAGGGAAGCCCAGCACGAAAGCTACCTAAGAGGGAGAAGATAGTGGATCACTCCCATTGTCAATATCACAAATAGAAGTCAGGGTGTGCTCTGGTAACATTCAAAACTGCAAGAAGGAAAACACTAAATGGCAAATCTCAGCATGTGATGAACCTAGGGAACCCCCTGCTCCAGAGCCTTTCCAAGGTAGCCACTGGGCTGAGGTTTCCTTCTACAGAAAAAGGCTTCACAGCATACCGTGAACACAGAAAAGTGATTGCTAAGGGGATTTGTAAGGTAATCTTGTAAATTGTCCCCTTAGTGCGATGCTGGGTGGCAGCTAGGTGCTCTGAGGGTAAGGTGATAAAATGTCAGGTTTTATCCTGTGTAGCCACTAATTACCCATCTTCTCCTAGTAGAGAGAAGGTCTGAGTACTCCTATCTCTCTGAAACCTGAGACCCTCCTCATGGATATAGGACTAGGTCATTCAAGTACATTAAATATCTTTTTTGATGGGAAGGGAGACAGAGGTAGTGTTACACATCATGCAGAGATGTTATTAACCGTAGTTGAGCATTATAAGTTAGATTTATTAACATAAGGATGAAAGACCTACGTGGCAGGGGATGTAACCGATAACATTGTCTCATATTCATTTGAGGAGATGAGTCCCCTCCCTGTGTGTTCATCAGAGATTTAACACTTCTCACCAGCCTTTTGCTGTCACAGCCATTTTAGCAAACATATGATACTTCACACTCAAAAAACTATGGCAGACGGGACTTGCTACCTTTTTGGTGCTGGTGGAAGTCATTTGGAGGAATCACTTTGGCAATGCAAGAAATCAAGGGTCTGGTTCAAATCTCATAGTGTTTTGCTGATTTCAGTGAAATTCCTTCTGATTTATACTTCATATGGAGAATCAGGCATGTTCTAAGTTAAGCAGGCAACTGAGTTCAGACAGCTGTTATCTGAGCTGGGACACACTAAAATCCTGAAGAATCATAAACCTCAGCTGTTCCAGGCTCTCTACAAACTCAGGTGGGCACTGAGTACTGTACCAGTAAGACTGTTTTCTTCATAGCCACCATCACTAGAGATGCAGTGGAAATAAGCGATCCCTTCCCATAAGCTGCCTTTGGAATCTGGGACTCATGTCCTTCAGGATTTCAAACTTGACAAACCAATGTCCTCGCTCCACCGAAGCCCTGCTTTGGTGAGCTTTTAAGCAAGACATCACTGTGCTGGTTAATACGCAAGCCATTTTTCTAAGCTCTCCTTCGCAATGATGAGTACTGACCATGCAATTTATTCTCATAACTTAATTTCTGAAGGAAAGGTGAAGTGACAGAGAATTTATGAGGTCATGTCCATAAGATTCTGTTTCCCTGAGAAGAACCAGACAGAATGGAGATAACCAGCTCTCTCCTGGTTTCTGTTAACCACCTCCAATTTCCCCTACATGATATTGAATTTCAATAGCCCACCAGAGCAAGTGCACTCAGAAAAATATATCAGTATCATAGGCCCAGCTCAAATGAGCCAGCTTTGACTTGCAGGAACGTGAGAAAACATGAGCACACTGCAATGGCTCACATTAAATATGGTGGCTGTTCTGGCCACCCTCTACAACAAAGCACAAAATTTCAAATGGTCTGGTTTTCACTTCACACTGAACTAATATAACCATCCAAAGCCTCCTGCAAAATGCAGATGCTGTCCCCCCAAGCTGGGGACACGCATCTCTCACCATGAGGCACGTGGGCAGTGAGCAGGGCAGTGGGTAGCCTTCACCAGTAATGTGTTTTCCTTTCTCTAGCACCTGACAGCAGCATGGTCACACTGACAACTCAGCCCCATTGCTGCATACTTTCCAGGGTGATATTAATCAAACATATTAACATGTTTGCCTTTAATTTTAAATTTCAGGAACAGCTGTCGGCCACCTCAATGCCTGTAGTGCCTATTGCCAGCATTAGTGTCGTTAGTGATCATTGCAGCTGTAATAGCACTATTATCTTTTGCTAAAAGGGTCACTGATGGCTCAGGACTGAGCTTCAGGGAAGCAAACAAGTCAGCTGAAATGAGATGGAAACTGCAAACCGACGCTTCTCTCTTAACTTGCCTAAAGACCTGTTGATGCTACATTGAAGGAAATGAATGTGCACAAGCAGCAAAAAATTTTGGCTAAAGCGTCACTGAAAAGGTGGAGCTTGTACTAGCTCGTGTCACTTGTGCTAGTGTAAAGCATATAAATATGGGAGAGAGAATGGGGAAATTACTAACAAACAGTCTTCATCTCTGAGAGGTAACTTCTCTCCATCTCTTGCTGCTGCTTCTTTGGGTAAGTCCAATTGCCTTTTCACTTGTTTGTGCAGCTGTTTTCTTAAGCAACATAGCTGCCAGTGGCAAACGCTGGCTTACTAGTCCAGGAAAATGTGGTCTCCTCAGGTCTTTGAGCACATTGCGCTGATTTGGGGCCAGAAAAGGAACAGCCCCTTCTGCCTTGGCAGAGTGGGTCACTCCTCTGCAAGTGTCTGCTGATCTCTGCTCCTCTGGGCAGGTACACTGCAGGGCCCAGCGAGATGGCTTCCAGCACAAATACTCCCACTCCAGGCTGAGCTGTTTTCCACAGCTCCTTTGTCCAAGACAGGCGCTCACACTGCAGCTTCTGCCGCTCAGCCTGAGAGAGGCCCTCCGCATACACAGAGTCTGACTAATCGAAGCCCTTGGATTTTAACACTAAGCATTTAGATGCCTGCAAGGTTTGAAGGCTGTGTTATGAAAGTCCACCCCATACGTAGGTTTTTGGAGCCTAGTTTGGGTCTTTATAAGAAGAGAGCAGGGAGGCCAGCACTGGCATGAGCACGTGGATGGAGATGGCCTTCAAGTTATAGTTTGTCATCTGCTAATACCTTCAAAAGTCTGATGCATAAAGTACTCCTTCCCTCTTTAGAAGCTCCATCTGAATCTTTAGTCCTATTTTCACGCCAAAGGAGCTGAGAAACACAAGATGCTTGATGATGTCTTATTTCTCCCTTGCAACCCTTCCTGTGTCTCTTCTGCCTCCTGCTCATAGGCCTCTCCCTGCTCACCATGGCTCTCTGGATCAGATCACTGCCTCTTCTGGCCCTCCTCGCTCTTTGTGTCCCTGGGACCAGCCATGCAGCTGCCAACCAGCACCTCTGTGGCTCCCATTTGGTGGAGGCTCTCTACCTGGTGTGTGGAGAGCGGGGCTTCTTCTACTCCCCCAAAGCCCGACGGGATGTCGAGCAGCCTCTAGGTAAGTCAGATTGACCATGACTACAGTTGTATGCTATATAATGCAAAAGGCAACAGCCTATCTTTGACAGCGACACCAGGAATGTCCTTGATAGGGAATGCCAGAAATACCTTTAAACATACCAATAGCACCACATTGCCCATGAAAAGACCTTCAGGTTAAAAAGGCAGGTAGGAGGGCAGGCAGGGGAAGAATTATGAGGCAGAAGGAATTGTCACTGAAAGCTCCATCTTTCCTGCTTCTCTTTTGGAAAAGAGGGGCTGAAAACAGTGTCATTTCAGCTTTTCGTGGCCATTACACTTATCTGAGAGTGATCACAAAAAATAAAGGTGGAAAGAACCCAAGAAGCCTCCTTCTGCACCAAGACAGAATCAGTTGTCTCTATCCTGTTCTTGACCCATGCTATCTCTATCCTCTTATGACCACATCAAACATGGTCATCAAAACCTTCTACCTTCTGAAACCACCAATATTGCATGTTTTTCACACCATGTTCTTACATGGAGTGAGGGGTTGCCATTTTCCAGAGCAGCACTGAACTGCTGGCTGATAGAGAGCATCACCTCCCTTGGATGCCTTGGGCACTGCTCAGATGGACTGGCTGTCCCTGAAGGGCCACAACCCAGCGGTCCATCCCAGTTTACCCATCATCTTGGATGCACAAGATCCTCTTCCTTTTTCCCTCTAGCATCTTTCCTATTCCTTGATGAACAGCATCCCATCTTTTCAGAGAGTTTCAATAGTTTCCTAGGCAATTTTGAGTACTAATCTTGCCCTTCAACAGGCTTGCAGCCCCCTATAGCTTTATATTGTCTCTTATTTCACGGTGGTAAATGGATTAGCCAGAGCATGTTGTGATGCAGCCAGTGTCCATCTTTACCTTATTTTGTACAGCAGATTAAGAAGACAAAAAGCTGACATTCTGCAGCCCCCACAGAAATGTGGTAGGTTGGTTTCCTTGCTTTGGCTTTTGTTTTAGCAGAGCAGTTCTGTAAGTCGGTAACACAGGAAACACTTTTATCATCTCAGAGCTACTCAGGTCGCAGCGACCTGCCCTGCCCCCAGACAAAGCAGGCTCATTCCCACCAAGGCAGGCATTTCTGATCCAGCTCAAGAAGCTCCCAGCCTCCAACAAGCTCTGGAAACTCCTGAACTTGTTTCGAATGCTTTGTCTGATTTTTTTTTTTTTTTTTTTGGGGGGGTTGGGCAGGGACCAGCAGGGAGCAACCTGTCCTGTGCTTCTCACATTCACTTGCGATCCAGCTCAAGCTCCAGAGGAGCTGTAAGCAGGGCAAATGGCTCCTATCAGCAGCTAAACCACAAGACTGGAAACAGACTTGCAAAAGAGAGGCATAGCATTAAAAAACACAGCTTCTCTTCTCTCTGCCTGCCTCTAATCTCCTTCCTGAGCTGTCACTTAGGAATAGCATGCCACGCAGTGACCCATTGGAAATGTTGCATCTCCTCAGTGTTGTGGTCACTGAGAGGTGCAGGTGTGGGAACATCAGAGGTAGAAGCATCATTTAGGGACCACAGCCCTTCTTATAGCTAGGAAGTCCAACTGTTCCCATGTTACCACAGCTTCTCCCAAGGTGGAGATCTCCATCTCCTGCTACATCCACTTGCCACCACCAGCCATGTCCCACACTCACCTAGCTTTCATAAAACCTGCTTTTAGCAGCTACAGGAAGAGAGAAATTAGAAGGTACAGAGCAACGTAAATTGGTTTTGCTCAGCTGAGTGCAACTGCAAGCTATGCAAGTCCTCAAGCAGGTGAAGTGACACGGCCCAGAGAGCTGTCCTTAAGCATGCTGTTAGTATCTGGATGGGGCCAGGACCTATCCTGCTCCAGATGTTTCTCCTAGAGATAGGTACTTGCAGTTCCTCTCAGCTTTGGGTCCTCTATGAACCAGCAATCAGTCTCTTCCACCTTCCAAGTCCCTAACAGAAATTTCCAATAGATGGAGAAGAGACCCCTGTCAAGTCTCAGTCATTTTAACCCCCTAATTTCAAGATAGACCATTATTTACCTCCTGTCACACATTGGTTTCATTTGCATCCACATCCTTCTCCTGTGTATGTGACTGCCCTGTGAAATAGTCTCAGAGGTCTCCAGGGGGTGAAGCAAGGCAATGTCATAGAAGGTAAGCAGAGAGTTTGCTGTGATTTGCTTTGAAAGGCCAGACAGGCTACTAGTTGCTCACTTGTCTGATGGTTTGTTCCTGAAGAACATCATGAATGCATTGGAAATTTTGTTAGCCAATTCTTAAGTGCTGAAAGGAGAACTTATTCAGGGCTAACCTGTCTGAAAACACCTGAGGATTTTGTACCTCTTTTTCTAGGATTTTTGCCTGAGCCACCACCTCTTTGTCACACAAGCTTTTTGTGTTTACAGTCTGCTTGCAGCTGGCTTGAAGAATGAAGACAAATCACAGAACAACAATTGGTTATTTCCTTTTCTACTTCATATTGGACTAAATATTTTCTAAATTTCCCCTTTAGAAAACAAGCATAATGATTTCTTGTTACTCTTGTGTCTCATTCATTGTATCACACGTTAGGGCCTCAGAGATTTTGCATCTTGTGCTATGCTTTCATGCTGCCCTAGAAACCACATTTGAGGCTCACTTTCCAGGCACTTCATTTTGGTTGTTAGGGGCTCTTTTCTTCCTATGGGAAAAATCACTTTTATTTGCCTTTTTCTGTATTTTCACTAGACACTTAAAACCTGAACAGCTCTGCCCACAAGTCTTCAAGCTCATCACTTGGAGTAGGCTAACCATCATCTTATTTATGAGCTGCTCACCACAGGGAGCATGCAAGGTTTCTCCTTTCCTACACACACCCACCTCAGTAAAGCCCTTGTATCCTTTCATCCACTCCACTTGGCTCCTTTTGTGCACTATGGGATTATTTTGGGAAAGGAAACAGACTCTGAAGGTGCTCTGAAAACATCAGCTTTGGGAAAACTTTGCAAGAGCCTCCCCACTTTCCAGGCAGCTCTTGGCTTACACACCTGGTGTCTGACAATGGGGTTTACATGGGGCTCAGCCAGGACTGATGCTGTAGGATGAACCATGGCTTATCTTCTTCTTTCTCAACAGTGAGCAGTCCCCTGCGTGGCGAGGTAGGAGAGCTGCCCTTCCAGCAGGAGGAATATGAGAAGGTCAAGCGAGGGATCGTCGAGCAATGCTGCCACAACACGTGCTCCATCTACCAACTGGAGAGCTACTGCAACTAGCTGAGAGGCTGGTGGCGGGCACAGACATGCACTTAGGCTATCGCACCTTCAAAGCAGTTGAATAAACCTTGCTGATCTATTGGAAGACTTGTGCCATTTCATATGCCCTTGGTTTGTGCATCCATGTCCTGGGGAAGGGGCACCACCATCTGCTTCAGGGGTTGGCCGGCCGGCCGTGCTTGCTTAAGGTAGTTTTAAGAGGTCCTGGAGCCACCCATCACTTAACACCCAGGTGTCTGGGAGAGAGGCAAGTCACACAGCCAGAGGGCACAAACAGATCGTCCTCTACCCTCTGTGTCTGGTGGACAAGGCAGAAGGGGCAGAAGGCATTGAGACACACATCTCTTTCTAGGGAAATTTTACTGGAGAATGCATGTGGAAACACCACGCTGGTCAGCTTCCTGTAGTTCACAGCCCAAATATAGTGAGGCAGCTGGGAGACTGAACTTCCTCAGCTGTGTAACGGAAACAGTTCTGATTAAGCAAAGAATTAAGTCATCTATTAACTGTAACCAGAAAAATCATGGCCAAGTGCCATGACCAATTTAGAAAGTGTGTCCAGTTCTCCCTTCTGCTTGTCAGAGGCCCAGGCAGAGTTCTTACTATGGGACATGCTGGCTATCCACAAGTATTTGACAAATCAGATGCAGAAAGCAGATTTTGACCAAAAAGGGTTTCCCTGAGCGCTGGCCACCAGCACATCCATCACTGTTGATGCTCAGGGCTGTGCTTTGAACGCATCAGTCCTGGACCACACGCTTGTCCTCTGTGACTGCCTTCTGCTTTCTCTTGCTGCCAACAATGGCTGAACACCATGAATTTCTCATTTAATCAGATGTTTGCAACATCCCTGAAGTTTGTCAGAAACAAAGCACCTCCAGGCAGCCAGACAGGTGGGATTATTGAGGTGCTGACACATGCTGCTAGGCCAGCACCTTCCTCTCCTGTTCTTGCACCTGCAATCCCAAGTTTTTGCACATCCATCCCAAGGAGAAGCCACCCTGAGCCCATAGGCAGAAGAGGTGTTGTGGTTTGGAGGGAAAGCACATCCAAGAGAAGTAGCACGTGCTGTAGATCTTCCTTGTGTGGCATTGTTCCCCTCCACAGCTGAAAACCCAAGACTTGGTGGAATACTGGGGCTTGTCCTGCATCACTTAGGACCAACACCCTGGACTAGGCAGCTTGTAGAAAGCAGGTAAGCAGAGAGGCTCTTCTGAAGTGAGACAGACTAACTAGTGCAGATCTGAGATTTCCATCCATTTCCCTCTGCTAAAACTGTGCAGGTCTACTGGTGACTAAAGTCAGGAGTAAGAGAAATCGAAGAGAAAAAGATGTTGTAGGAGATGACATTGCTGCAAGTGCCTGACTGCTAGACTGGTGCCAGCACTTACCCAAGTGCTGTGTTATGGGGAATGGAAACAGCAGGGAGGAGGGGGTATGGCAAAATCCATGCCTATGTCTCTGCCTTTCCCATGGTGCTGGGTGGACAGTGCTCTCCTCCTACCAAGGATCTTCCATCTACTCATTCCACCATCTTCCAACATCAGAAGATACTTGTATTTACAATGAAAGCACCTGGTCCCAGAAAGATTGAAGGGAAGATCAGTCTCTGAATGGAAGTTTTAAAAACTGCGTTTACTGGAAGGTTCTGTTGAACAACATGCACAGCTTCAGCCTCTCTGCATGTTTTCAAGAGCACCACAGTTTGCTGTGGTCATTACTGCCAGCCAATGGAGGAAAAAGGGATGTTCCATGTGTATGTCCACAACACCGGCTGCGTCTACATGCTTGCACAGCCAGAACAAGGGGATCTTCCTTCTACCAAGGCCACATTCATATTGTAGCTGTCTTTGCAGGAGGCCCAAGCCTCAGAGCCTGCGGTCTTCAACTAGGCTTGGAAGCTCAGAGCCCTGTGATGGCTTTAGGAAGACAAGAAATCAAAAAAGAGTCACCAAAACCTAGATGTTTTAATGACATATTTGTCTCAACAAAATTGGTAATAGATTCAGAAACACCTAAAATAGGTTGTCCTAGTTCAGCAGTTCTTGAGTCCCAGACCATGGCATGAGAATGTACTTGCACACATAAGAAACAGGCACAAGAAACTCAAAGCACCCTTTTTGCCAAACAGTTCTGCTATGCCAAAACAGCTTTCTCTAGAAAAAGAGTTGCAGAAGGACAAACTTTGAAGACTCCATGCAGCCCCAGGAGCTATGCTCCAGCAAGGACAGCTGGTCAGAGATGTCTGGCTCGTTCCCTGCCCTCTGCTATTGTTTGGTTTGCTTACTTGCTTTCTTTTTTTTTTTTTTTTCCCCTGAATGCTCTCAATTAGGACTGGTTGGGAAATTACAAATGCCATGTTTTCAGCTGGAAAATGTTGATTCATCAACATCAGCACTTCCTACAGGACTGGACCAGTATTAGCAAGGTCGGATTAGATGGAAGGAAGGGTGGTACAGGCACTGAGCAGGACTGGGGTGGGCACAGGTACCCACTCTACTGGTATTGCAACAGGGATTTAATCCCCCTCATCCCCTTGCCAAGACCATGCACTAAACCATCAGGATTTAGGCTACCCCAGGTTGGACTCTTCTTCTTCTGAGAAACAGCAGATATCTGAGCAAATGCAGAATGGGAATTTTCTTGAAATCAAGATAGGGCAGGACCAGCAGAAGACACTGACATTTTCTCAGCAGGTTTGAGCATTGGGTGGGATAGGGTAAGACACACAGGGTGCCCGCCTGGTCACCTACCCATGATGGCAGCTGGTGGCCATGCCATACCATCCCCTTGCCTTTGTGCCTCCTGGGAGGAGAAGGCAGCAGATCCCTTGCTTCCTTTGTCCCCAAAGTAAGAACCATCCTGTGTGCAACATACAGTGGGAGGTACAGGAGAAAACACTGCATCAGATTAAGAGCTGTACAAAATCTCAAATAAAAATCCTTCTGTAGACATGTTGCTTTCCAGAACTGAAAACATAAAGGGCTTGAACAGGGCCAGATTTTTGCTTTTTAAGAGCAATAGTGAGGTGAAGGCCAAAGGAGAAGTGTTTTTTTTTTTTCCCCCCCTCCAGTTTTTTCCCTGCCACACTGGGGAAGGAAGCCTGAAGACAACGCTAGGTGACATTCTGCACTGGAGCACACAGCTCTTCACATTGAGAAGATGATGCTGCCAGCTGGCTTGGACTGCCACACAGCCCATCACCCCCAAAACCGAGGGTGGGCAGCAGTGTGGGGTGCCCTTCCTTGTGACATTTCTTTGTTAAGCCCACCTCTGTCAGGAAGGAGGCAATTCCTCACTCAAAGTGCCGGTGAGAGGCCAGATCTCCTTAATTCTGGAAGAAGTGACTCAGGGACAGGGAATGCTCTTCCATTGACCTCCTTCCCTGCTCCTCCTCCCGCTGGGGTTTTGCATTGTGATCTTTGGGAAGTGAATGCATCCAAGTCCTGTTTATTCTGACTCAGCAGTTGCTTTGAAGTGACTTATTTTTTTGCAGTAGTGGTGGGGCACCATGCCCGACTATAATATCTTGGCTCAGCTGCTCCTTGCAACAAACTTCCAAAGGTCTCATGCTAGTGGTGGA
Source organism: Alectura lathami (assembly GCA_013399715.1). Classification (NCBI taxonomy): domain Eukaryota; kingdom Metazoa; phylum Chordata; class Aves; order Galliformes; family Megapodiidae; genus Alectura; species Alectura lathami. The sequence continues at coordinate 219,134 of VXAV01008302.1, forward strand.
GGGCAATTTGAAGAGAATGCAAATAAAGGCTTCGTTTCATTCATGCTGGTTGAATAGAGAACTGAAAGCTGAGCCACTGAGGGGATTGCAAGACAAATTCTTCAGGCTGCGGTGTTGTTAACACCGCCCAGAAAAGGACCGAAGTTGCCCCTGTTTCCTGAACGCTTCCCGACACAGCTTCTGGTTTCGAGGAAAAGGGAGCGTTTCCTGCAGAGATGGGAGTGGATCTGGGTTAGAGCAAAGCCGGTGTGAGGAACACGGTGGCTGGGTGACAGTGCTCAGTGACTGGCAGCATCCTTGGGGTGGCTGGATGGGCTGCACTGCTCTGGCTTATCTGGAGAGGAAGGGAAGGCTGCCACTTATCCAGAGCTAATCTGGCTGTATTATTTCCTTCTCCAGGATAGAAGAATGCTCTCTGTTACCCTACAAAGTTAGAAATCATTTTTGTATAATAGTCAGACTACACCAAAATTCCCTCTGATTTAGACTCATCTCAAAGACACTCACTCTCAAGAACAGAAAAAAATAGCACCTCTTCCTTCTCCTTTCGCCATGGGCAGGAAGAAAGGTGCAGGTCAGGCTAGAAGTCTATCTGGGAAATTGCTGCCAGCTCATTGTCTCTGTGTGAATGATTTCTAGGGAAGGCAGACAGCTTTTTCCAAGACCAATGCCAGGTTGGGTCCTGCGTCCCCTGCAGCCCCATTGGGCAGCGCCAGTGAGAGCAGACCTGAGACAATGATGGAAAGTTAGGCAAGTCCATAGTAGCGCATAAGGAAATGATCTGAGCCTTCATCCTTTCCCTCCATCCCCAGCTGGCTTTGGGGAGGCAGACAAACATTTTAGACTGCACAGAGCTCCTTTCTTTTCATTAAAGAGCTGGCCAAGATGATAGATGAATATAACCTTATAGAAAACCTGTAAATACCAGGATTTCCAGGATGCATATGGTTGCTCTCACTGAAATTTCACACAATGTTTTCCCATTTTGGAAGATAAAGGAAACAAATTTGGCTTTTGATTTCCAGGTTGTTGTCATTTGACCTTTTTAATGGTGGATTTCTTTTGGGGGAAGGATATTTTACAGGACTGCCAACTTCTGAAATCGAACTGTTTTTGTCAGAAAAGCACAGTTTCCTCTTTTCTAATCATAAAACGGAAAATCAAATATAAATGACACCACCCACCCCTTGTTGACAAGGAAACATTGTGGAAATTCCAATGGAAAAATTTCTACACTTTATACCTGTTTTTCCACTTACTGGAAACCTCATCTACTTCGGAGGCTGCAGATATGCCTGCACACCCAGCCTTCCAGGTTTTCCTACCTGGCATGTTACTGTTGGGGTAATTATTAAAAATTGTCCCCAGAAAATGCTCTCTTTCAGCCTTGACTTCTGTTGATTTCAGTCATAAGTGAAATCATAGTGAAGACGACCTGATCTACTCCTAGTAAAAAAAAATCACACATTGGGCACAAACTGGAGTGAAATTTTTTTTTGGTCACTTTTCAAGTGCCTGCAAGCTAAAAGTGGCCATGCTTTTCCAAACGCTGACGCTATGCCTCAAAATAATGAATTTCAGACCCCAAACAGGGGACAAAAAAAAAAAAAAAAAAAAACAAAAAGGAACAAACTCATGCANAAAAAAAAAACCAACAGGTAGCAAGTGCTTCTCCAGCAGCTCCTCTGCTTCTGTGAGATTGCTGACCTTACCCTGGGGACATGGAGCACTGACATTACCCCAGTTTTCCCTTGCACTTTTAACTGCAAGCCCCCTCTATGCCATTTTTGAGATGCTTTTCCTTAATCCTCACCCTGTGCAGAGATGCTCAAGGTCATTGCTCTGGCTGTGCATCCCATCGAAGCACAGAGGGCCAAGAGCAACTTTCAAGCCATTTGCATTGGCCCTGCTAACCTCACATCACTGTATCTTCTTCATCTCTAAAAATGCTATTTATATCCCAGTTTCTGCCTAAAGCTTTGGTTTCTGGAGCCTTTCTGAAGGAATTTGTCTGTCCTGTTGGACTTCAGTCTTCACAACCTGGGAAAGATCCCAAGGTTTCACATGTCAGTCCAGAGCACAGCAATTACCCATGCCTCTGTCACCGAAATAAGGCACCAAAAAATGTCAGGAATCTGTTAAAGCCAGATCCCTGCCATGGCTTCCCCTCCTCCTGCAGTCCCCAAGGCTGCCAGGGGACAGAGCGCAGGGCAGTGCACACCTCTGTCTGCAGTTGTATGGGACACGGCAATGCGGCATGGGGCAGAGCAAGTGACACCAGGGACACCCAGAAATCCTGGGGGGAAATGAATAAATATAGACAGTGCAAGGTCAGAGAAAATCCTAGTGGAGGATGTCACATTGGTGCAATGATTTGCATCAAGGCCATGGAGCAGGGCAGCAAAGAGATGGCTGGAGCACTGTGAGAACGTCACTCACCAACCCTGGTGGTGATGCTGGCCAAGATGTGGCACAGGTGAACATTTACCAGCCCTTGCAGGCACCTTGAGTAATGATAAGTTGGACTGCTGCTGTTCTTGCTCTGGTCATTGCTTAAAGGCAGTATTCTCCAGTTTGGGTCATGTTTCTGAACCCCCAGGCTCCTGAGGGAGCCCAAGATATGGGCTCCCTACCCATTTCCCATAGGAAGGATGATTGCAGTGATGGATTTTTGATGCAGAGGAAGCAGCTGCAGGAAGCCCTTAAAAACATTTTGTGCCAATTTGTCATCAAGGAAGAGCCATGACTTTGCATTGTGTGCTGCAGTATTGGGTAACTCATCCTTCTCACCACCTACAGAATGAAAAGGCTGCTAGTGGGAAAATTCAGGTTTATAAGCAAAACACATCAGCTCTGCTACAGCACAAAACTGTAACATCTGGATTTTTGTGAAACATCCATCAAGGACACCCTGAAGCTGAGGTGCTCCCTGCACTACGTGTTCCATTGTGCACATCCCAGGACACTAACTGCAGGTTTCCTTGCCATCCAGCAGTGCTGAGAAATCATAAGCTCTGGAGATATTTTTCTTGCCTGGTATTTCCTTGGGTGCAGCACATGTCTAAGGAGTGTTTTTGTTTGGCTAGGCATGCATTTCTGAGCCAGAAATCCCCTTTTAAGCATACCTAGGGTTAGGCTCACAATAACCAAGCACCCATCCCTAAAGAAAACTCTGAGTGCTTTCCACGCACTCTGACACTAAAGCACTTCCAGAGCATAGATACATATCCTGAATAGAAATATTAGCTGGGACATCTCCCCACACCACATTACTGCTGGGCCATTGTTCACACACAAAACTTCTAAATCCTGGGGCTTTGGGACAGCAAAGGGAAGATGACCGCTAGCACTTGTCTTGCTGCACCACATGCTCTTTCAATTCTCTATCATTTAGGTTTATACACTTTGCATTTGGAAATCATGTCAGGGAGCTTTGGGGTGGGCCAGGTCCCTTTGCTGGCACTGCCCACTCCACCAGCAAGGACAGTGGCACCGATGCCCCCACTGCAGCATTGCCCACAAGATGCACCTGCCCTCGGAAGGGTGTGCTCTCTTCCCACCTTTCCAGTGTGGATGAGTGATTATGAAATTATATTCTAGCCAGCAGAGGGAGCACTCAGAGTTTCAGACTGGGACAGCTTAGAAAGAGCTGGGAAAACACCTAAAACCCTGTTCAGAGCAATTAGGAGCTGAAACAAAGATTATGCCCAGGTTTGGGCTGGTGGTGCTTGCCTATGGGACACAGACATCCCGCGAAACCCCTCGTAGGCCTTGGGTGCGTGGATGAACAACCACCAGGTAAAATCCCCCCCATTAATTCAGGTCTGTGTTTGGGCTCTTAGAGCTGCCCACCTGCCAAGTATCTAAGGCAGAGCCTCATTCAAATTTAGGCCAAACTGAGTGACACACAGCTAATTTGTTTGACTTCAGCACATTTAAAGACTTAACAGCTGGCAGGATCTATAACAGCCTCCTGTCTTAGGAAAGCTATCTAAATTATTCTCCATGAAGTGCCTCAGTGGTGGCGGCACCTCCCCACTCACATACAATAATAGAAATATAATTAGTTACCCAAACACACATTGGCCCTGTCTTCCCCTAACCACTCAGATCCCCCAGGTGTTTAAATAGAGTCTCCTCAAGCACAAACCAGCAATTTGGAAGCTTGCCTACACACAGACATGTGATTAGAGAGCCACATAACAAAATCAGGCATCTGTGGGATTGAGCTAGGGCAAGCCCACAAGGCAATGCCAATGTGGATCAGATAAATATGTCATGAAAGTACTGGTAGAATGCAGCCCCAAGTGCTGGGGAGATCTCATTGTGCTGGGCCTGGCTGGGGGGGGGGGCATTTCCTGCAGACACCACGCTTGTTCCAGTTACATGAGCACAACCCCAGACAGATTAACACCCCTTGCAAACCTGATAAAAGACAATGAGCCACATTTTCAACACTAAGTACATCAAGGATGAAAGGAAGCTGAGGAAGAGGCAGGAAAGAACAGCAGGAATGACCTCATCTGCCTGAAACCTGCCTCACCACCAGGCAGCAAGGGAGCTTGCTACACTCAGCCAAAAAAAGAAAGCTGAGAGATACTTGGCCTTACCTGAGGCAGTAGGCATGAGAAAGGCCCTCACAGTGCACAGCAGCCAAACACACTACAGGAACTGAAAGCTGAAGGCAGACCTGCACAGATGGGAATGGTTTTTAATGGGCAAGAGGCAATTACCAGTGGGAGGGTTCAGCAACACGGGAGACTTTCATCACTTGCATCTGTGGAAGATGAATCCCTTCAAATGGGACCTGGTTGCTCACCCAAGCATTAGTGCTTGCTCTGGTAGCAGCTGTGGGCAATCCTGTGGCTCTCCTTTCTACACCTAAAACCTCTCCCACTGTTACATCTGCCCACTGTCCACAGCAGACACGTTCTGCCTCGTGTGACTATGCCATGTACTGATTGCTGCTTCTGGCTTTCAGAGGGTGATGCCTTGACCAAAGTCAGCCTGGCATTTCCAGCTAACAGCCACTCAAAATAAGATCTGAGAGGAGAAGCAGTGCTTGCTCGTGATGTGGATGACTCCTCCAAACCACAAGGCTGTCTCATGTACAGCAAACTGGAACTGTCATGTGCAAACACCTGCAGGCTCGCTGGGTAATGAGTACCCAATTACTAGGGCAGAAGCAGAAGACTTCCAGCTCTGTGGTGGTGACAGCTCTGGGGTGACACCTCTCCCTTGGCTGTAGTGCTGTGGCTGTGTAACAAAACCTGCCTTGCAAAGCCACTTTCTTGAACTGTGTCTGATATGTAAAGCACCTCTCCCTTGGGAAGCCTGGTGGAGACGTGGGCACCATGGCTTGCTTTGTGCTTGTGCTCGCACTGATGCAGGAAACCTCATTGCAACAGCTGACATCTCCTGCCCAGTGTTCCCACCTCCCTCCCCCCTTCCCAGGACAGCCAGGTTTGGGGTGCAGGGATGCTGCCGCCTGCAGCCTTCTCACTGTGCTTGAGCACTAGAAATGCTCTCGCACCTTGCAGAAGTTCTTTAAAGGCAGGAGCCATCACCAAGCCCCACAAGTGCCGTGGAAATTGCTGTGACCTTGTGCACATCCTTGCAAACTAGCACCATGCCCAGGTTCTCTCCTCGCCATGATCTGCAGAACAGCCAGGGCAGACCATCCAAAGCAACTGCTGAAGCCTAAGGTTTCCCCTTTTTGTTATTTTTACTCCTGAGACCAGAACCTGGCAGAATCACAGCCAGAAAACAATAATTTGGAAATTACTTTATATAAAATCCAAGAACCAACATCCCAAGCCAGTTGTTTAGATTAAATAAAATCTGTCCCACACATTCCACCCCCCTTTTCCCCAGGAGATTGCTCCCTATCTGGGTGGGGAAAAGCATCCCGAAGGTGGGAGAAAAGGCTCGGAGTGAGTCATCCTCTACTTTGTATACCATGATGATGCTGTTGCTGCTTTCGTGTGGGTCTCTGAGGCAGCAAGGTGTGGGAGAAGGAAACTTTAAAATGGGTGTTGTGCACCGGAGGGGGAATTACGCTCCCAGTTGTATTGCTGTGTGCGGGGCAACCCCTGAGAACACTCCCCTCCCCAGCATGGCTCTGGTTTGGGTCAGGACCCAGGATGGGGTCTCAGCAGGAACTGGGATGGGAACTCTTGAAGCACCCCAGGGACTCAGGCAAATCATCATCTAATGATGACGCTCGTGTTCATAAGTTAATTCCTCTAAAAGTCCCTTTTAGGGGATGCCTGCTATCCATTGCTAGATTTTTCTCTCTCTCCTTATATCACACACAAAGACAATGGAATTCAATCTATCTCTGGAAAACATTTTCTTTTTTCCCCTTTGGATTAGATTAGCGCAGAAGTTGCTCCAGTCCGGCACATCTTGTGGTTACTGTGCTTATTTTGACTAAAAAACACCCGTGTGATCTGTACATATTTGAAATGGTTGCCTTTAATGAAAAAAAAAAATCCTCCAAAATCTAAACAATTCACTTCCAAGCCAAAACAATAAAAAATCTTCTCCTTCACAATGATTTACCTGCTGGACTTGGATGGCTCAGCACAAAATCCACCTGGAAAAAATAAAAGGAGAGACAGATTCGCAACAGGGATGCAATTGCCATGAATATAATTACACTTGCTACTCATTAAACATGTTCAGGTATTCACTGTCCTACAGAGCCTCAGCACAGCCACCTCTCATAGCTGCCCTAAGCTGGGGCCTGCAAGAATCAAGACGTTTACTTCCATTGATTTTTGTATTGTCTCACCAATTTTTTTTGTACGTTTTAGCAATTTTCCAGCTAACGCTGTGCCAGAAGGTCTGGGGACTTGCTTCCTCCATCCTGCTCATATATTTCTATCTGCTCCTGACACTGCTTTCGGTGAGGGATGGATGAACCACCCACAGATGGATCAACCTCATACCTTCAGCTCTCATGGTCTGAAGCATCAAGTGGTTTCTTGTGGGGTTAGACAACGTTTAGCTCTCCACCCGCTTCCCTGCAGCCCTGCAGCACATCCCATCCAGCAGCGGTATGTCAGAGAGGCTGAGGGCTCCCTGCCTCAGGTCTACCGACCTAAATGGAAGGTGTGAAATGCCTGGGGACCTTCCAGTCACTCCCAGAGTGAGCTCATCCCTCCATCCTTTTAAGGGAAAGCAGTTGAGTTTCTCACCGTTTATTGTGCATGTTTCTCTAATGAGGCAGTATCAATGAGCTACTGATTGCGTTATGTGAAGCTGAAAACTTCATGGAGCTTCCCCCAGCCGATGGAGGGGCATACCGTGGTCCCACCATCACGCCAGCAAGTCTCAGCCTAGCAGGCCGTCTGCCCCCACAAGCAGACACATTTTTCTTCTTGTGTCTGACAGGGCTCCCAGGATGGTTCAGGTTGGAAAAGGGGCACTGTGGTCAGGAGAGGACGTACAAGTCTCCTGGCACTGGCACTTGGCAGAGGACCAGCCTCTTTGCCAACACCTGCCTTTTGCAAGCAACACTTTTTCCAACAGAACCCTGTAAAACTTTTTATAAAGAACCAATAGGAAATGTTGTGGGGGGAGGAAAAAAAAACCAACCCTAAACTTTTCTGCAAGTGTTCTTAGTCATTGCCTTTTTCCATTTGTAAAAATTTCCAGAATAAAGATTCACACCCCAATTTTTTTTTTATTTTTTTATTTTATTTTTTTTCCAGCTAAACCCTTCGATTAAATACAACAGTACCAGCTGCCCAGCAGTTTGGGCCACCAGGCAAGACACACCTCTGTTCATCATATGGCTGGTGCTCTGGAGGGCAGGACATGACTCCCCATGGTGCTGCTGCATCTCATGGGCTTTTCCAGGAGAGAACTCACCACAGCTGGAAGCCCAGCAGGATGGTGGATGGCTTGCAGTGTGAGCTCCATAAATACATACATGGAGCATGCAGGGGAAGGCTTGTGGGGGGTCTCCCTCGGATGCAGACATATCTTGCACTGCAGTTTTCTTTAAACTGTGGGGAAGTTGGATTAGGTGAGGAATTCCACAATTTCTTAGCTTTTCAAATAACATGTCTGTGATATCACCCAGCCTGACCCACACTCCCACCTGCCTCGGGAGCTCAGTTAACTCTTCGCCTGTTAATTCTGGGGCTTTGTGGAGGGCTGGGAACATATTGGCCACACGCAAGTTCTGGCTGCTGGGGCCATTGGCACCTCTGGTGCTGCAAGCAAGAAAAGCCCACCCTGCCCAGAGCCTGCCCTCCATAAACATGCACAGGGAACAGAAACTTCTTTAGACTTTCCCCAGCCCTATCTTGGGCAGCTGGCTTGTGCCCCTTGGCAGGTATGGAGACGTTCAGGATCATGCCTGTGCTTTCCATCACTCTGCATCGCTCCTCTTAGGATCTTCCAGATGATGAAGCACACCATGATCAATATATCCCAAGAGGAGTTATCTTCAGCTGATGAAGAAAAGGAGACAGGGAGACACCAAGTGAGTCACCCCAAGCGGCATCACTGAAGTGGGGACAGAAATAGGGGTAGCATTTGAGTCACCTGCCATTTGGCTCTACCTACTTAGCCAAGCACTCTGCCCCCTCAGCACAAAAATACATGTGTGCACACACACATGCTATGTGAGCCCACTATGTGCTCTTTTAAAAAGCTATACGTATATTTTTTTGTGTGGGTTACTTGCCTAGTAATTAGCAATTAGCTTAGGGTAGGCACCCTGTAAGGTCTCCTACTCCAGGAGCACTGTGATCTCTACAAAGCCCTCATGTTTCTGTCCACAGGCCTTTCCTCCTTGCAGGAGCACATCCAGCATCACAAAAAAGCTTCCCTCATCACATAGGACCACACCATACCTATTTGCCCTATGATGCTACCTGGGGATCCCAGCCCCACAAATATTCCAGTCCTTGAAGGTTAAGTAGCCCTGATGGCCAACAGGACACCGTAGAGGAGAAGCTTCCGAGGATGTATGGTCCCAATGGATATCACATTCCCAAAGCTCTCCCTAAACCATTAGACGATGCACCACTGTCCCTCACCTCTCCTGAGGTGAGAATCCCCTGCCAGGTGGAGCTGGTGACACCAGCATGGCCACTTTTCCCCATGCCCCCAAGCCCACCCCAGCTGGGAGCTGGCTCAATGCAGCATCTTCAGCTCCGCCAGTGCTGTGCCACAATATCGCTGCATTTCTCAGTGGTGAAGTATAAACATTTCCAGGCACTTTGTGCAAATTTGTTTGCCAGGTGTTGTTGCCTCCTCTTCTGGGTTATGATTGTGAGTGTTTTGGTTGAGCCAGAAAACAAAGCACCCACCTTGCTCGGTGCACACCTCCCACCGCCCCATCACCCCTGGCATGGGAAATGGGGTCTGGGACATGTGTCCCCATTTTACCTGCGATGGGGACCTTGCTGCAAACTCCCATGTGACTGCTGCCAGCTCTAGGCATCAGCAGAATTAGTCCCAGCAAGGTCAGTCCCAGACCCTAAGGGAGCAAGGTAAAGGGAAGAAGATGTATTCTTGCCCCTATCTGAGGAATGGGGATGCAAAACCGGGGGAAATCGAGTGACTTGCCCATGGTGGTGGCAAAGGGAGGCTGCATTTGGGGTATGGGAACCATGTTTGATCTCCTTGCTGCTCCTTCTCCCTGCATCCAAAGCCACCCGCCTATGGGATCATGGCCCCATGTCATTCTTCTGGGGTCTTCACTACCTTTTCAACCCATTTCTCCCACCCCAAAAGCCCCTTGGTCTGAAGGAGTGATGGGGTGGTCCCAGCTGGGGCTGACAAGCAGAGGTGGGCAACGGGGTCCCCAGTATGGGTCCCCTGGCCCCAGGACTCTCCCAACCAATCCTCTCCCCCAAGACAATGACAGCTGCAAACAAAGACCTGTGCTGAAGCACAGCAGCAATGCAAGGGAAAAAAAAAAAAAAAAAAAAAAAAAAAAAAAAAAGAAAAAAACCCC
>VXAV01008302.1:242870-262001 GCA_013399715.1 Alectura lathami
TTTTTTTTTTTTTTTTTTTACCTGTCCCCTCCCTTCTTGTTGAATGTTTGTGTAGAGCTCAGGCACTGGGGAATGAAGGAAACCTCACCAAGTCTCATATTTTAACATCTTCTGCATCTGATGAAGCTGCAGTGAATATACATTTGGGCACTGGCTCTATTTGACGAAGCTCTTAGACATTCCCATCTCTCCTCTGTCCTCCCTCTAGCACCATCAATTGGTCCAATAGAAGATTAATTCTTCTGCCCATATTAATCTCCACTCCTAAACCCTCATGGCTAACACTGTTGCTACTGCATATGCTCTGTAGGGCATGTTTATGTTGCACGATTGTGGTTTGTATCTTTAAACTGTGTCTGGGATGGTCCCGAGCATTTCTCCACCTGCTATACGCATGAGAAGTGCGACCTGAGGAGCAGCCTGTGCTAACACAGTGCTCCATGTGGGAGGTAGATGACTCCCACAAGTGGCCTCATCCCACAAGAACAGGTGGCCCCACATGTAGGAAAGGGCTTGCTTCAAGCATCTGTGTGGAAATCTTGGAAAAAAATGGAAATGGCATGAAAATCTGCCATGGGTTTTCTGCTACAGTGGTGATTCAAGTTAAGGTTTGCCTTCCCTGCTCTGAGCTGCAGCAGTTTCCATCTGGATGCAGTGTGTCAGTGGTGTTTCACACCCCTGGTGTTCCATGATGGGGAAATATGCAGCCTAGACTGAAGAGGATGCACCCCGATGACAGGGATGTCCACCTGTCCATTGACACAGAACGTGAACCCCAGCCACCTTGGAAGTACGATGAGGGCAGATGCTTGGGGCTGAGGATGCTTGGCACTCAGGGTGTTTCAGCTGTCTCCCAAATCCCATAACTAGGGTGTTTCATTGGCATCTTGCTGTAGGGCTTTTACTACTTATACCCCCTTTAAGGCTTGAGATAGCTGCTTTACATGACCTGTGTGTGAAAGGGACAACTCTTTGCATGGCACATCCTTTGGGATGAGTGCCACTGGTCCCCTGGTGAGCACTTGGCACATCCCTGGTGCACCTGAGACCTGTGGCAGTGATGCCACCAAGTGCTGGGGATGCAAAGGAACGGCTCCAAGAGGGCTGGAGTCTGCAGCTGCAGCCACTGCTTTCCTCTCCCTTTTCTGCTGCAATTCCCATGGATGGCCCAAAAGGCTTGCAGGTGCTGGCAAGGTGATGCCATCCCATGATGTAGTCTCAGGGAGGGATGCTAAGCATGGAAGAAAAGAAGGAAAAAAAAAAAAAAAAAGAGAAAAAATGGTCAAGAGGAAGCTCCGGCAGTGAATTTGCTGTCATGCATCGCCGGTGGGGAGGGGAGAAGGGGCTGCGGGGGGAGAGGCGTCCGACTTCTCCGTAAACAACAGCTCCTGTTTCCTCCTTTCCAACAGCTGATAAGAATTTAGCTCTTTGCGGCCGCTTGTGCTGACGGGGCACATTCTTGTGCGCTGCCGCTCCTGCGAATAATACTAGGAAAAAGCAGGGGGGAAAGCGCGGTGCCGGGGCTGGGGGAGGGACAGGCTGGGGGCACTGGGACAGGGCCCACGCTGCACAAAGGCCCCCTTGTTGCTCCCGACATTCCTGCGCCAGGGGCGCGGGGACTGTTTGCACCCAAAGTCCCCTTCCACTCGGCTTGCCGCCTGATGGACCGGAGGAGAGGGGAGCCAAGGGTGGGGACACGCCTCAGTGCCGCAAACCAGAGAAGGGATCCTCCTGTCCCCTCCAAATGCCTCTACCACCGAGCTGCAGGTACATGGCCACCGCCGGCCCCGGGCTGTCCTGGGAACACCGCTGGGATGCTTGGCAGCACCCATCGGGATGCTTGGCAGTCCCTTTCGGGATGCTTGGCAGCACCCATGAGAAGCGCGATATCGGAGAGCACCAGCAGGCAGAGGTTTTTGGTGGAGTACAGCTGGGGGAAAAACAGAAAAGCAGCTGCTCCCCAAGCCCCCCAGGAAGGCCAGGAGGAAGTACATTGCCTTGGGAGAAGGCAGTGATTGCTCAAATGGGAAGTGGAGGGAGAGTGGAGGAGGGAAACGCTTCACTCCCTGTTTTGCCATATCCCTGGCTTTGACAGTGACATTCAAGTGAGATGCCACCGATGGGCAAAAGCCAGGGAATTCAACCTTTAGTCCTTGCGTAAATCGCGGTACGGAACAAAACTCTTCCTAATCCAGGTCAGTGGCAATATCGCTGTTAACTAGAAATTTCCTGGCATCTTTTCTCCTGGGTGGTTATCTCCAGGTGCTTTCTAAATCCCTGTTTGTTGTGTTTGCCTGTATTTTCCTCTGCAGCAGCTCTCCCATACAGGATGGGGTTGGCATTTGGCGCGATGGGTACGGACAATTATGTAACGGGAGTTGTGCCACCCCCAGCCCCTTGCAGGGATGCTGGTGGCAGTGTCAGCAAGGGGAATGGCATGTAGAGACTTTATGCAACAGAACAAGGGCAGCTCTGGAGGGCTTGGAACATGCCTGTGAGTAGGCAAAGAAAGGGGCTCAGGTAGTCCAGGGCTGGCTCTCCCAAAAAGTGCCCTTGATGGGGCAGTTGTATTGGTTTTGATGCACATATTATATATATATATTGCAGACATACATATATGAAGAATATATTCACATGCCCTCAGGCTGGCTCATCTCTCCTTTATCTGGTGGGCATCACCACCCAGACTGCCTGCACTGGGGTCACTTGTATGGCAATGGGCACCCACCTTACCCACCTGCATTTCAAGGGAACATTTTAAAGACAGAAAAATAAACTCCCAGCAGTGCTCCCTTTGCTGAGTCTTTGCAGACAGGGGGACATCCTTCTCACCTTCCAGTACAGCTGGCTAAGGGTTGTATCTGAAATTTTTCCAGAGAAAAAGTAAAAAATATAGAAAAAATTAAAAAAGAAAGATGAGAGGTAATCACTGAAATGGGAAGTGGAAGGGGGAAGAATGTGTAAAATAAAGCATTTTATGTGACTGCTGAGGGTGGGCTATGCTATGTGGTGCATGCTATGGGTCAGCTGCTCCATCGCGATGCACCTGATGCTGCGCTTGCTCTTGCGACCTCAATGCACGGTGGTGATGCTCCAGCATGGAGCAGAGGGCTCACTGCAAATGGGGTGAGGGCTGAGTTTGACAGATAGCAGGTGCTGTGCCACCAAGAGCTTTGCTATTGCAGAGCATGTGTTGAGGTAAGGTCATGGTATTTTGCATGCCAGTGTGGTGCACGCAGGGCTGCACTGCGCATGTGTCCTTGCATTGTACAGTCAGGGTTGCTTTGCACATGTGAGGCTGCATTGCACGCATGGGGCTGCATTGCACGCACTGAGCTGCATTACACATGCTTGTTGTTGCATGTTGTCCCAGGGCATTTTGGGTGGATAATCTAAATCAGGTTCCACCTGGGGAAACAGGCCACCACCTTGCAAGCAAAAGCCCTAAAATCTTGAGCAGCTGCTCCGTCTGAAGTGCATGGCTAGATCATGGGCTGTGCACAGGGCCAGAGCAGCATTCTGCCAGCTGGGATATGGTACGAGGTCCCATTTGCAACCCTGCTGGCTCTGGCCTCTGTTCCAGTGTGGGCCCTGCTTCCCTCCACCCTAGCCCCTTGCCTTGCACTGTCTATGAAGGCACAGAGAAAACCCTCTAATTTGGGGCCATTGTATATTGTGGAAGTTGTAGTACCCAGACTAATTTATTTTGCATCCAAAATCCAAATTTGCCAATCCCTTTTCTTTCAAGAGGGAAGGAACAATGTAAAGCAGATCTGAACCTTCCCTCTGGGGTGCTTTGGCTGTAGTTAAACATCATCATGGGATAAGCTTGGTTGTTGCTGCACTGGACACTGGCTTTTGCATCCTTCTGCAGGGAGAAATGGGAGAGGAAGCCTTATTAAAAGATTAAGTTTAATAGCTATTCTTGGCATGCTGTTGCAAGCCTGTATTCTTTCTGCAGCTGTCTCCAAGCTGTCCCATCTGGTAAAATTTAGCTGTGTTGGTTCGCTTCACCTGCCCAAGCGTCAACACGGCAGAGGGAGGTTGGCAGCCACAGCGCTGCGCTGCTTCTTTCTAATAAAGCTCGCTTGCCAGGATCAACATCGCAGACGTTCGTGGTAATCGGTGTGGCGTCTGCATCCGGACTGCCATCCGCGCCGGGCTTGCTAAGGAGCAATAGAAAAGGAATAAATTACAGCAAGAGAAAGTGCCTTTAATTAGTGTCGGGTGCACGCAGGGAGCACCGTCAGCATCAAGTATGTTTGTCTAGGAAAGTCTTCGTGTGAAACTCAGGCATTTTGCAGGCACACATTGAAGGAGATGAGTTTGAGGGGAAGTGCTGCTGGTTTTGAAATGTGGATGCAGTGACTGTGAGGCAGTGGAGCTTGCGGAGGTGCCAGTGTGGGACTCACAGGTCTGTGGTCACTGTGGGAGAGACGCCTTCAAGGCAATGAGTAGTGGGTGACAAAACTGGTTTACATTGATGGCTAACGCTGAGGCCTCTGCCGTTGCAGGCAGACCAGTGGGACGAAATAACAGGAGGATCAACCGTGGCATCGTGGAGGAGTGCTGCTTTCGGAGCTGTGACCTGGCTCTGCTGGAAACCTACTGTGCCAAGTCTGTCAAGTCGGAGCGTGACCTCTCTGCCACCTCCCTTGCGGCCCTCAACAAGGTAGGGCTGCACTTGGGCTGCTGGCTCTCTGAAGCTAGAATGAGGAAAAGCGGGAGGCCATGGGTGGGAGAGCATAGCTGCTGGCTTTAAGATCTGCTGTTTCTGCAGCCAAGGCACCATGCAGAGCCTTCAAGAGTTTATAGCTGTTGGGGAGTCAAATGACTTGCAGAACGCAAACTTGTAATCATAGAATCATAGAATGGTTTGGGTTGGAAGGGACCCCTAGAGATCATCTAGACCAGCCGCCCCCCATGGGCAGGGACATCTCCCACTAGATCAGGTTGCCCAAAGCTCCATCCAACCTGGTCTTGAACACCTCCAGGGATGGGGCACCCACAGCTGCTCTGGGCAGCCTGTGCCAGTGCCTCACCACCCTTGCTGTGGAGAATTTCCTCCTTATTGCAGTCTCTTTCAGTTTAAAACCATTGCCCCTTGTCCGGTCCCTACAGGCCCTGGTAACAAGTCTTTCTCCAGCTTTATTATACGCTGCAAGGGTGCAGTAAGGTATCTCCAGAGCCTTCTCCAGGCTGAACAACCCCAGATCTCTCCATCTTTCCTCACAGGAGAGGTGTTCCACCTGCTGATCATACTTGTGGCCCTCCTCTGGACCAACTCCAGCAGGTCCATGCCCTCCTTGTGCTGGGGGCCCCATAAAACATTGGGGACCACAGATAGGTAGAGGAAGCCCCAGGGCAGGGTTGGTCACTCACCTTGTGCTGACACTGCATTGCTGTCTCCTCCCCAGGAGAGCTTCCAGAAGCCGTCTCACGCCAAGTACTCCAAGTACAACGTGTGGCAGAAGAAGAGCTCGCAGCGGCTGCAGCGGGAGGTACCCGGCATCCTACGTGCCCGCCGGTACCGGTGGCAGGCGGAGGGGCTGCAAGCGGCCGAGGAAGCCAGGGCAATGCATCGTCCCCTCATCTCCTTGCCCAGCCAGCGGCCCCCAGCGCCGCGGGCGTCCCCCGAAGTGACCGGCCCCCAGGAATGAACTATGACTGGCTGGATCGATTTGTGATCTCCCGGGGAGAGACTGGCAAGACCCGGCCCCCCCGAGCCCCTCCGTCCCCGAGCCAAGGAGCGGGGCGGCGGGCACCATCACGCTGCTCTGGCCCCAACCAAACAACTGACACAAGCAAGGAGGGGATGGCGGCGGCGGCTGCGTGCGGCATCCTCCTTTCGGGGTTGGGGGGAGGGTTGTTTCATTTCCCAGGCCTGTTTCGTTTCCCCCACGCACCCAGTATTTTTCAAGCCTTGTACTTGCAAAGGGACAGTTGGGCACTTGAACTTTTTTGCTGCCGGGCGCTGCGTGACATCCCCGGTGCCAACACCAGAAGACAAAAGAAAGAGCAAGAGGGAAAAAGAATATGAAGTTAACTTTAAAAAAAAAAAAAAAATTCTCGAGAAGAAGAGTCCATTCCGTGTCTTTGTTGACAATAAAGTGAAAAACAAAAAACAAATGGGGAGAAATGATGAGGGATATAACATTTTTGCCTCATTCCCACCACCCAACTTTTTTTTTTTTTTTTGGTTGGTAACTTTCTAATTTTTATAACTTTCTTTTGCACCTTTAAAAAGAAAACGTAACTGAGACGAAGTTCCAAGGAGACCCATCTGCATTTTTTGTGTGTGTGCTTAATTACAAGATTCCAAATCGACTTGCACCTTTTTGAAATCATCGCTGACGGGAGAAGGAGAGGAAGAAGAGAGAGAGAAAAAGAGAGAGAGAGAAGAAAAAGAAAAGGGGAAAAGAAAAGAAAAAAGTGAGCTGATGCTCACTTTAAATGGAAGAGGCGTCTGCATTGCACATTTGCCACGGATTTAGTTGATTTATATATATAATATATTATATAACTTTTTTGGCAAAAAAGCACTATTTTTATGGGACATTTTGTGTAGTATCTGAAGAGGGATTGTAATGTTTAAAATGTGTTATGGTGCTAAAGTAAGTTGGAAGGGAAAAAAACAGAAATAGCAAGGGAGGGTGGGGAGGGAAGGACAAGATAGCGAATACTGAACTTGAAATTTTAGCTTTTCGTTTTAGGAAAAGTGTGATAAATGTGTTTCTTTTCTCTTCTGAAATATAGCTTGGTCATGACCATATGAGCTAGTTGGCTGTCACTCATGTACACAGATGCACGCACACACAGAAATACATCTACATGCATCCTTTTTTTTTTTTTTTTCAAGAAAAAAACAACGACTTAAACTAAAAGGGAACTGTTGTAGAGACAAACTATTCTGAATGGCAAAGGTATTTCTGGTTACAACTCCAGGCCCTGCTTCTGTGCGGATCCAGGCGGAGCTCAGTTTCTCCATCCTCCCGACCCTGACGGCCTGCTTGCCGTGCGGAAGTGCCAGCCCCGTGCCCCACAATCTCCTTTTCCTTCTATTGCCCTTTGCGACCTTCTCAAGAACCCCCTGTCCTCTTCCCGTTGCTCCCCAGCCTGGTGTCTTGGAGGATGGCACCCAGGAACAATGGGGTCCCCCCTCACCACGGGGCGAGTGTACCTCCTGGCCTAGTGGCCTCCGCCAGCATGATGGCATTGGTCAGCATGGCAGCCTCCATCAACGTGATGGCCTCCATCAACACGGTGGCTTCTGTCAGCGTGGTGGCCTCCGTCAGCGTGGTGGCCTCTGTTAGTGCGGTGGCTTCCATCAGTGCGGTAGCCTCCATCAGTGTGGTGGCCTCCATCAGCATGGTGGCTTCCGTCAGCATGGTGGCCTCCATCAACATGGTGGCCTCTGTCAGTGTGGTGACCTCCACCAGTGTGGTAGCCTCCATCAGTGTGGCGGCTTCTGTCAGTGTGGTAGCCTCCATCAACACAGTGGCCTCTGTCAGTGGTGGCCTCCATCCACCTTGTGGCTGGGACAGGTTCACAGGAGGGGGAAAGGCAAGTCTCTGGCTTGAGGCTCAGGACTCAATGAGCAGATGGGTTGGAGAGGTGGGCAGAGGGCTGTAAAATAGGTTGGTTTTTAAAATAATATATATTATCTGTCTAGGAACCGTAAAAAGGGGGAAATCAATTACATCTCCCTATGATATACTCTCACTTGCTAATAAAATGGGGACACTGTTAACCAGTTCTGTACTTGCTTTGTCTTATATATCCATACATTTAAAACATAAAAAAAAAAAGACTACTTGAATTGTATTCTATTCCGTGGTTTTGAGGGGAGGGCTAGGGGGTGTCTCGAGAGGGGGAGGATTTTAATGTATAATCCTTTTGTTTGTTATTACCTTGCAATGTTGAGCCATGAAGCCTTTGTTTAAAAATGGCACTGCAATACACAACGAAGAAAATCCTTTATTTATTTTATTAAATATATATGGAAAAGAATGAAAATTGGTCCAAATTAAAGGGGGAAGGGGGAAGGGAAGAGGGTGGGGCGGAGAAGGCAGAATAAAAAAAGAGCAATTGCAAATAATTGACTTTTTTTTTTTTTTCTTTTCATGTGTCTTTTTTTAAAAGAAACCTAGTTTTTATTTTTTAAAAAGAGAAGTAAAAGCTTTCCTGGATGCTTTGTACCAAAAAAAAAAAAAAAAAAAGGAAAAATGAAAAAAAAAAAAAAAGAAAATCTGTTAAGCAAATAAATATCCATCCAGAATACGGAGCCTGACTTTTTCTTTTAGTTTTGGCTTATTTTTACTCTTGGGATTGGAGTTGGGTGGGTAGAACGCCACTCCAAGCAAAACGGGACCTTCATCACAAGTCTGTTCTAGATTCATTGCAGATGTAGAAAAGTTGGGTCTGTTCCCATCCCCATCCCACCACCTGTCGTGGACCTTTGGTTTTGTTTGCACCAACTGGTGTCCCTCTAAAGGGGCGAGGACTGACGTAATCACAGCTTCTGGTGGCCACCACTGGAGGTTTTGTCTTTGGGAGATTTGTTCCCTTTCTGTTTTGTTTTGTTTTGGTTTTGCTGCATAAATCATGGTCATGGGTGACCTTCAGAGGTGGTCAAAAAACAGGAGAAACCTCAGCCATATCTCTTGCCTACTCCCAACAGTGAGCAAGCAATGGGGCTGGCAGCTCCGTAAGGATGCTAATGCCACTTCCAAGCACTGCATTGATGCTGCTGGAAGAGGCCTCAGCTTTGGTTAAAGCACTCAAAATCCCCTCTGTCAGGCAAAATAAAATATCTTAGAGACTTTGGCACTCACCAGGGTGTGCTGAGCTCTCTTCCTTCCTGGGATTCTGACATTCTTGACACCTGCATCCTGACATTTGAGGTTGGGTCATTGCATCAGTGGGACAAATATGCAGAAACACGTTGGGGTTTGAATAGCGAAGCCAGGGATGCTGGCAAGGAATGGGAGCACACTGTGTCCCTGCACAGGAGAATGTGGCTCCTTTCCACCTCATCTTGCCATGGGGCCAGAGCAGAGTGGTAAATTTGGGACCATTTTTCAGATAACCAGGAAATTGTTCAAAATGTGCCCTTCTTGGCTCAGTGAGGAGCACACTGGCTTTCAAGGGCAGACCCAGGCAGCCACAGAGAGCTCTGAGCCTGGTCTTGGCCAGTAAGGTCCCCTGGGTGGGTAAGACCGAGTAAGACAAGACCTTTGCTTCTTCTGATGGAGCTCAAGTTTCTTCTGTTGCCTGCAAAGCCCCTTTGCAGCTCAACAGATAAATCACAGGCACAGCTTGGAAATCCCTGGGGAGAATTTCCACAGCTTGCAGAGGGTCTGGACACTCACCTGCAAACTATCTGATCCAGCAACTTTCTGTGCTGTGCTGAGGTACAAGGGGATGGAAAAGTAAAGGATTATGCCAGCAAAGAAGTCTGTAATGGTGTTCGGTGCCCCAGGGAAAGTCTCTCCCTCAGTCTCAGTGTTATCATGGAGCTCTGCAGGAGGCAAAAGGCCAGGATTTCTTTTTGTATAAAGCATCACTTCAAACGGCATTTTTCCAGCGCGATACCCGCTTCAGACTCAGAGCAGGAGGGAGGGTTCAGCCTGCAAGGCCACAGACTTTGCAAGATGTGTAAATCACTGTCTTGCCTTTTTCTGGATATGGGGAGATACGGCGTGAAAAAAACACTAATCAACATATGCTTTTCCTCTTTTTCCATTCTTCCATATTTCTAAGATAAATATATTTTTTAAATCCAGAAAGCAGTTGAGCTGTTTTCTTAGCAACCAATGAGTAGTACTACCGCAGTTCAGATGGACTGAGCCTCCAAACAGGTTCCTTTACCTCTTTATTCCCTAAAAGCTTCATCCATTTCATCCTTCTGCTCTCAAAAGCTCATTTTTTTTTGGTGATGTACCTAGCTGCACTAAATGAAGAACTATATTTGTTGTTGTTCTGTTTATATATANATCAAGCCATTCTATGATTCTTTTTGCATATCCTATTAATAGCCTGCTGTGTTAGAGGTCAGACTGGACACTCAACATGGGCTGTTCTGCTCTCCAGCCAGCTGCTGGCACGACTCTGGGGGTGGTGCCTTGTGCAGGAGCAGGACATTTCAGAAAGCCACCTGCAGCAGAAAAGGGCAAGCGTGGTGTCACTGTGGGTGCCAAGCAAAGCTGGCCCCATTCATCTTGCTCGGGGACCTGAAGGCATCACGGACTGTTTCTCAGCTGCTGCTTCCAGCCTTTCCTGGGTTTCAGAGCTCTGTGTTTCCCCAGGTGTGGTGAGGACCTTTGGGTAACAAACTCAAGCCCAGCTTTGCTTTCCCTGAACTCTGTTCATTGATCCTGTTGAAGAAGTTTGCAGATTTCTTTGAGTTCACAGATTTTAAGCTGAAACAATGATGTTTTTATTCTTCTAGCAAAATAAACCAATAAAACAGCAAATTATTTCAAGGTTTCAGAGAGTAGTGCGGTGGAATGTTAGATTTGGGAAGAAAGAATGAACTCAGTAGTCTTGTTTTTGACTTGTCACAGTTTGGTCTATGAAGCAGCCAACTGACTTCCAGTCATGAAGTGAGGGAAAGAGGTTTGCAACGAGGCGTGGCTGGAAATATCACTGGTGTCTTAGACACTGAAACATGAACCGTAAATGCATTTGGGATACATTTTTTTTTAAGCTCCACGGTAGGACAACAGGGACCTGTGAGGCTACCCCTCCATCTTCTAGGATAGAGTATCTTCCATCATCCCCCCTCCTAAAAAAATCTCTCATTCTGATACTTGTTTATCCTGTCCCAAGCCAGAAGGGCACACATTATCCTGTCTCAAGCCAGAAGTGCACACTGATAATGGCAATCTTTGTTTTCTTCACAGCTGGGGCATAGCTGCAAAGGGAGGCAGGCGATTAGGAGAATATTACGACTTCATCTTCCAAGATGTTGTTGCTTCTGTTCCTCCTCCCTCTCAGCTCCGTTCCCCATGCTTAGCAAAGAAAGCGGCAGGAGTATTATTTCTCAAGGCCTACAATGACGTAAATATGTGGGGTATTTATTTATGAAATTGAATCTAACAGTGGGGGAGAGAGGAGTGGAGGAAGATGGACATGCAGAGCCAGCAGCTGCCAAGTTAGAATAGAGCTGCAACCTCCCAACATTTTTCTACCCTCTTTCTGGGGGAGGGTGCAGTGCCCAGAGCTTTAGAGGCCCAGGAAAAGCAAGAAGAAAAGAAAGAGATAGGAAAGGCAAACGTGTTATTGAGAGCAGAGGAAAGGTGTAGTAAGGGCATGACTTCTAAGAGGTAAATACCCCATTTCAGGTGATGGGAAATTCAGCTTTAGTCCTTCTCCAGGAAGGGCAGCACTGCAAACACCTGCCTTCACCTGCCTCTGACCAGCCTTGAACAGCCTCAATCTTTATAGACAAAAATTTATAAACAAAAAAACCTCTCAATCTTTATAGACAAAAATCAGAGAGGGCTGAAATTCCAGCTCAGGGGCTTAATTTCTCCTTTTGATGCCCCTTCCTCGCTTACTGTTTCAGGCTTTGGCAGTAAAACAACTAAAAAGCCCAGCAGTAAGTTAACATGAAGACAAATTGTCCCCTGCAGTCAGTGGGAAACAGCTTTCCAGACTAGAAATTGTGTCTGTTGATGTCACCATGTGCAGAAGCATAAGAAGGTGAAACCCAGAAAGGGAGAGCAGTTTCCTCCCTACAAGCCCTGGTGCAGAGCATCCCTAGGGGACCCCAAGGAGCCTGAGGAGCACAGACATCTGTAACAATGTGATGCCTTTGGCTTCACTTGCAACGAGCACTGGGAGAAGATGCCTTTGGGCACCTCCCCCTTTGCTCAGGTGAAATCTTGGCCAACAGGGTCCAGGTTTTGGTTACCCAGGGGGTTTGTCCCCAAAGGAGGGGAATAAGCACACTGAACAGCACCCTCTGTGAGCAGGCGGTCCCTCACCCACTTGGAAGTCGTGCATGGGAATTTGCTCCCTCGTGGATGGGAATAGAGGAGGATAATTTTACCTTTCCCAGGCAGCACAGAATAGGGTTGGGAAATGGGAAGAGAGGAAGCAAAACTCACAAATACGAGCATAGAAATCAAAAAGTGCTAAAGGAGCCCTGCAGTTCTCCAGGTTTGTTGTCAAAGCCCCGTGCTTCCTGGAATTCCCCTCCTGACTTCCTATTGCCATGCACAAGGAGAAGGTGATGCCCTGGCAAATCGCTCCCTGCGAAGCCTTTGCATGTCCCTGCCCTTGCAAACAGCACCAAGGTGTCAGCCAGCCTGGAGCTTATTGTTTATCCGAAATAAGGCAAGACAGACATGCTCTGGAGATCTGTTTACAAGTCAGGCTATCTCCAGTTATATAATGACACAAGCCTCGCTGCCAGCAAATTGTTGCTGTGAGCCGGGGAAGACAATTAGATTGCCTCTCCGGGCGGTGAGCGCAGACAATGCAGGCTTTGTGCCACCCGGCCACCAGCCTCGGCATCTGCGGCATGTCTTCGGAGGAAGAGGTGGCCCTGGGAGGGCTCGGGGCGCCAGGGCTGGGCTGTGAGCTCCTTCCTGTCCTGGCAGCGAGGGGATGACAGTAACGGGTCGTCGCGTCGCAGGGCAAAGCAGCTCTGACCCCTCGGCTGCACATGGGATGGGAAGCTTCAGTGTTTGGCTTCCTGCGCTTCCTGGTGTGCTGATGGATTTAGGCACTTGCTGAAGATCCTGGCGCTGCTTGTGGAGTCAGTGGAAAAATGTGATATCGAGAGATGGGAAATACCAAACCATCTCAGAAATGCGCTCTCTGAAAAGGGAAAGGTGGTTTCCAGGTGAACTTGCATTCCTGTCTTCCATGGATGGGGAAGGGAGCAGGGCTTTGGAAAATTCAGTAGCGCTGCAATGAAACCTGTGATGAATGATAGTAGCTCCCTCTCAGAAATGTGCCATGACCCCCTTTTGGTAGGAGTCTGGACATCATCCTGGGCAACCTGACATTGTCAACAGCCGCAGACTGATTCAGTGAAATTGCTTGTTGCTGCAGGAGGCTAGGGGAAGAAAAACACTCAGAAGAGAATGCTGTCTGCATGCTGAATAAGGGTATGCATAGCTGTGTTTGCAGGAAAGCGCTGATAAAAATCAAACTCTCATGCTTTGGAGGAGCTGGGGGCTGATGGCCTGGGGGCCGAGGAGACTCCTGCTGGTGCTCCCTGGGAAACAGCTGCCCATACGCTGGCCATGTCACTCATCCTCTGCACTGCTGCTCACTGGCTTTGTGGCAAGCAGAGTGTTCAATTAAATATGTTGTTCTCAATCAGCTGGGAGATTCCTCCTTGCCTGGGCAAACATGCCTCATAGATTCACGTTCTGCCAAGAGCATAGTGGCACTGGTTGCAAAAGCTATGTGTAAACCCACACTGCAGAGAAACAGATGCATCCTCTGTCTGCAGAGC
The DNA here is from genome assembly GCA_013399715.1 of Alectura lathami. Taxonomy (NCBI): domain Eukaryota; kingdom Metazoa; phylum Chordata; class Aves; order Galliformes; family Megapodiidae; genus Alectura; species Alectura lathami. The sequence continues at coordinate 256,345 of VXAV01008302.1, forward strand.
TCCCTCGGTGCTAATGAAGCACACCTGATCTGTATGCCTGTTGGACAGTTTATTGAACCTCAAGTCCATCCCCATGGCAGGCAAAATTTACCATTTGTAAAGGCAACCATATACCTGTCTAAGACACAATACTCCTCTCAGCCCAGCAGAAATAGTTCCTTCTGGAAGTGAGTCATATTTCATCTTTCGAACCACTTCAAGCAATTTGTCTTGCAGACTTTCTGACTACATTTACATAAAATGCATCCTTCCTTTCTTTCTATTCCTGGTTGCATGCATGAGGTTATTTTGGATTGTGTGCTCAGAGGTCACAGTGACACACAGACAGCAGTGAGCATGCTATGCTTTTGATGGGTACTCAGCAAGGTTTAGGCAGGTGGCAGCTCCCTGTTTCCCTGGGCACTTGCAAGGGATTCACATGCCAGCACAATGAGAAAAAAGGCTAAGCTGCTGGCTGCTGCCAGAAACTCCACAAGTTCACCTACAAAAAGCAGGTTGTAGACATGCATAAACTCACAGGACCTCTGGAAGTGAAGCTGGGAGTATGCGTTACTGGCAAAGTTAGGGAGGATGGGAAAGTAAAGAGGCTTCCAAGAATGGCTTGTGAGAGTACGGCACGGTTAGGAACTGTTCCTCCCTGAGATTTGAGTGCAAGCTATTATTTATATCCCCATTGCTCTGCCAACATGTGATGTTTGCAGCATTAGAGCTGCAGACTCTGAGCAAGCTGGAGGCTTTCATTCATGACTACAAGACACAACGAGACCCTTTGGAGTCTGAGGGCAAGTAAGGCCATGCATAAAAACAGCACAAGTCCTTCACAAGATCCTCCCTGTGGCTCAGTTTCCTACCAAGTAGAACAAGATTCTTCAGGGTGGAGAAGAAATGACTGGGAGGTACATGAAAGAGGCCTCTGGGCTTGTGAGGCATGGGAGTTGGATGGGGCAGGCTGTGCTGGCTCTTCCTGTGCAAGAACAGGCAGCATTATTAGAGCCAGCAGGAGTCAGGCTGAAAAATCAACAAAGGGAGAAGGCCCTTTGTGCAACATGTAGCAGATCTGTGCTGTTAAAAGAAGATCTGGGGATCTTCTTACCAAGGGATGTTGTGGATATGAGAAGCGTACATGGATTCAAGGAGAGTTAAGTAAAAAGAAGCCCAGTGAGAGCTACTAAATACACAGAAACCATATCTGGCTCAGGAAGTTCCTGAGCTGAAAATAGCTGGAGGCTGGGGGAGCAATGAGGGGAAGTATTGTGTATGTTTGCCCTTGTTCTTATTTCTCCCTAGGTTTCCACTCCTGGTCTCTGTTGGGAGCTGGATGTTAGGTTAGATGGACCTTTGGTTTGATGCAGCATAGCTGTTTGCATGACCTTATGTACCTTCATATTCACGAGGGATGGCTTTATCCTATTCTTGCATGATCAGCTCCAAAAGATCACCTCCTTCAAGCACCCTCAACCACTAGACATTCCTTGCACCTCAGGCACTGAACCCACCCTATTTCAGGTCACAGCTGACTGAGCAGCATGAGATGCTGACCGGTGGTTGATAAAATTTGCTGGACAATTTAAGACTTAAGGTACCTGCCTTATCTACCACTCCCATGTTGTCCATCACTTCATTGATATTATCAAGTGTTTGGCAATAACATTGTTTTTGGACATTGCTACTCTTCTCGCATCCTAGTGCCACTTGTTCCCACTCCAGCAGACAAAGCTGAAACTGCTGCGAACCCAGATGTTTGCATGAAATTGTAATTCTGCTCTAGTCACCAACTTGTCTACTTGGTTTCTGAATCTCTATTGGAATCTAGGCAAGAAAATTCTGAAGCTGCTGAGACAGCATGTGTCTCAGATGAACTGCTTTGTCTTCCCAGCAAATTCAAGCATGTGGGATTTTATTCATCCTACCTGGATGTGTTTTTTAAAAAGTTTATTTGTAGTGCCAACAGTTAGAGCCATTCTCAGCTCTTTCTTTCCTGGAAAACGGCATTTGAGGATGAGTCTCCAAATTAAAACTCAGTGGCCTTGCTAGCCTTCCCTTCGTACCTTTCCAGATGGACCTTTGCTGTCTCCTGTCCTGGGACTCCCACTCTGAATTGGAGAAACTGCTGAGAACCAAGAGCTGTCAGCATGCCACTGACCCCTCAGAGAGAATTTGGAAAAAAAATATAGAAAAAAAAATACAGAAAGAAAAAGAAGGAAAGGTGTATATCTGGAGCTCCTTTATCTTGTTTTCTCCAAACAGTTAGAGAGCAAAGCATGGCTACCTTCTGAGAATCCATCAGTTGAGGATTTGGGGTACTTCATAGAAAGCCATCTGTTACAGAACAAACTATCTAGCTTTGTCAGTGTTCATAGCCCTCTGGGGCTGGAGATCTCTGATTAGCAGCATGTTTGCAGCACCAGCGGCACTACTTGATGCAAAATGATTGCTCTCACTTTGCTACCCCTTTTATCACACCAACTGGGGATCCCACTGAGGAAGATACAAAATTAGCCAAGCACCACCTGCAAATCTATCAAAGTGGACTGTGTCACAACAGGTGGAGAGTGGAATTTTTGCCTCTGGTAACATTCACATTGTTGATTCTCTCTTCACTTTTTGTTGCTGCTCATATAATCACAGAAGATATTCTTAGCCATGGGGAGCTTAATCTTTAAAAAAAAAAAAAAACACACCAAAAAACACCACCATGAACCATTTCCAAAACAATAACTTGTGGCGGGGAGGGAAAAGAGTTGGCCAAAACTTTTAGCCCTCTTCACCAAATAAGGACCCTTGTAAGCACGGCCCCAAGTGTTGCAAGGCTTAGGAAGTACAGGGAGGGCTTTGGAGCGCAGGAATGAATCAGCACGGCCATCACGTCACACCCGCATGAATAATACCCCTCACTTCCCTTGAATTGTGCATTGTGATAAAGACTTAGCTGCCTTTTTCAGTATTACAGTGTCTGCCCAAGAAGAGTCAGATAAGAAATTAGGTTTCCTGTACCTTAATAGATTAATTTAGTTTGAACTAAATGAGGGCATGTGTGCTGTCGGAAGCCAAGAATCCTCAAAAGACATATTTCCTTTTTTTCCCGTCCTTTTTTGTGCTTGGTTAGTCTAAATGTCAATTAAAACTGATTTTGCCACCAAAATGGTCAGAGGGCTGGAGCACCTCTCCTGTGAGGAAAGGTTGAGGGAGTTGGGATTGTTTAGCTTGGGAAAGAGAAGGCTCCGGGGAGACCTCATTGCGGCCTTCCAATACTTAAAAGGAGCTTACAGGCAGGAGGGGGACCGACTTTTTACACAGGTGGATAATGGTAGGACAAGGGGGAATGGGCTAAAACTGAAAGAGGGGAGGTTTAGGTTGGACATCAGGAAGAAATTCTTCCCTGAGAGAGTGGTGAGGCGCTGGCACAGGCTGCCCAGAGCAGCTGTGGCTGCCCCATCCCTGGCTGTGTTCAAGGCCAGGCTGGATGGGTTCCTGGGCAGTTTGATCCAGTGAGCTAGTGGCTGGCAGCCCTGTCCACGGCAGGGGGGTTGGAACTAGGTGATCTCTGAGGTCCCTTCCAACTCAAGCCATTCTATGATTCTATGATCCTCCGATTCTCCAAATTTTACTACTGTTTCATCTTTTGGGAAGGTAAGCTATGGTAAGTGGAGGATGTCTAATGATTTTGCATTTCAGCAAGGCTGGATGCTGCAAAATCATGCACATTATCTTCAAGTTTAACATGCAAGCAAACCTGCTGGTTTTGCTCTATATAATGCAGCAAGCGCATGCAAAAACAAAGGTGAAATCCACACTGACATCTGCTTTGGTTCTCCACAGCCCATGGAGGTGTTTCTGTGGCACTGGAGAAATATTAACTCCCTCTTTTATTGCTCTTGAAGTTTTCTGTCTTAATAGCTGTGCTTGTCCAGAATTCACCAGTTCTACTGACCATTTTCTGACCATGGGAAGGAGAACACCCTGGCTTGTGTCATTCTTCCAGTGTGCCTCATGGCAGAAAAGATGCAGACTGCATCTTATTTAGAGGTGGATTTTACAGCAGAGATCATGGGTGACAACAGACAAATAGAGCCAAAAAGAAAACTGTTCTTCCAGTGGGGAATGCACACACATTGCAAATTCCTCATATTGCAATGTTTTCTTTCCCTTCAGAGACCTGTAACACGTTTCCCTCTCACACACAGGACACGGATGAGAATTTCCACGTTGACTGTCAAGACAGCATCCTTATCTATGGGTAACTTAAGATAAAACTTTCTGTGGAAAAAGTTGGTGACCTGGTGAAGGTTGCTAAGTGTCCTGGACAGTTTTTCCCAAACTTTCTGAAGCTTCTAAGCCCTGTGCTGTTAAAAGAAGCTTTTTGCATTTGTACTACTGGCGTAGCCCTGCCTCTTTAGTGCTACAGATATAGGACTGGCAGGAGATTGCTGTGTCCAGTTGAAAATGAAAAATTATTGTTCATTTCACTCAGAGGATGCCACCTTGAGTTTTCAGGACAAAACATACAGAGAGAAAGGGAGAAGAAAGGTAACAGGAACACTGAGGGCAGAGGAAAGGGATTGTGTCAAAATCTTCTTCAGGTCTGAATGCTTTATTGCCTTCCTATCTTAAAAACAATCAGTTCTAGAAAATTTTAAGTCAAAATTGGTACAGAACTCTGATTCATGGACAGGACCCTATGCCATAAGGTCCTCCTGGAATTTCCACACCTTGAAAGATATAGAAACTAATATCTGTGATATTCTGAGGATTCTTCCTTACCAGCAGGAGTCATAAGGTTTGTCAGCATTTTTTCTGCCATCTCCTTTCTCACCTGCAAAACCCTACCACATTTAGTAACTTGATGGTATGTTTGGCAGCTGACAAAAGTCACTTTTCCTGCCAAGTAGAGTCTTGAAATCTGACAAATTAAACACAAACCTTGTTTACCCCATGAGCTCTATATTTGGGAGGTGGCACTGGCTAACCCATTAGGCCTTATGGCACAGGTTTTTCTGTGTAGGTTCTCAGACTGCAGTCATAAAAATCTGCTATTAAGCTGTTCATGTTATGATCAGCAGCACCAGCCACCTAGTCACTTTTAGGGTAAAGGCTATGCAAGCAAACAACAAAGCACTCACTGAGGGAGCATCCCAAGCCTTCTCATTTACATATTTACATCTTGGCATTTTCTCTTGAGAGACAGCAAACTCAAAACCATGGTTTGTAGTAAAGTGTGTTTTCATGCTGCTGTGAAATACACCACGCTGTATTAACTTATTGCTTCAGCCAGTCCTAACAAAAGATAAAAAGTCCCAGCTCTTGTGCTGCTTGTGGCTTTGGCTGGCCTTGGTTATTCCCCCTGGTTTCCTTGCCAGTGACCAGGACATTTTTGTGGTCACCCACAGACTGAGGTGTTAAGCCCTCAGGGGCAAGGTCCCTGCACCTCTGGGACACCCAAGAGGATCAAGCAACGGGGCTGCAGCAGGACCCCCCTGCCTGGTGGGTGCCACCCTCACTACCACTGCCTCCTCCTCCTCCCCACCGGCTGGAAGGAACTGACCTTCCAGGCATCTTGTCCTCCTTCCTTCTTACAGTGGAATTTCAAGGAACTGTGTCAAGTCAACAGTCCGGGACAAAGACAAAAAAAAAAAAAAAAAAAAAAAAAAGAAAAACCC
>VXAV01008302.1:270343-328500 GCA_013399715.1 Alectura lathami
AAAAAAAAAAAAAACAATATGTCTCTTGGCCCGGAGCTTTTGGTATTCATATGACAAAGTTGGCCATAAAATTGCTGCGATGCCAATCAAGGGGAGGCTAGGATCTAACCTTAACCTTGGCACCGCGCTCCCACCATAATATCCCCCACCACTACAGGGTGCGGTGCCTTTGGTTCCAGCTCTTTGCATGCCAGGAAAAGTGGAGACATGTAGAGTAAAAATAGGCATTAAACACAGGACAATTGTTGCCACTGCATGATAGCAACCTCGCCTCTCTGCTGCTCTGCACAGAGGAGACTTGGGCTGTCGCACAGGCTTTCTTAGATCACTTTGTAGATCGGGTGTATGTTTCGTGGAGTGATACACGTGGTTTTTCAAGAAGAAAGTCTTTGTTTGCAAAAAATCTTCTGGAGCCTGTGCAAACCTTCCTGTCATCCCAGGGGCTCATGTACATGCTCACATTGCTGTTCTTGCCAACTTGCAGTCAATGTAGTTCCAGTAGTACCAAGGGGAACTTGGTACCCAAAACCCAGCCTGAGAGGTCTGTGTGCTAGCAGTTGACCTTCAGCATGAATGACCTCAGGTTTGTCCTTTTCCATCAGTTAACCTGTCATCCTCTAGCTATCAGAGCACAATCAATACATCTGTGAACACATAAGAAAAAAGAAGCTTTTGATTCTCTTTGGCTGCCGCAAGAAGCTGAAAAGTGACCAGTGAAAAAGGAAAACTCCATTTGGCCATTAACATTTTTTTTTTTAACTTTTTGCAAACCATGTGTTAAAAATGCTTTCCTGCCCAAGGAGACTTTGTACAAGGGAAAAGTAAAGTTACAACTTCCTAAAAATAGGACATAATGTTTTATAATTCCTTTCCTCCCCCCATTACTGTGCAGAGCCACCCCACCCAAATAAAACTGCTGTCTGACTCACTCTTGTGTCTCGCTTGGAGAGAAAGGCTTTCCACCAACAGGGGCACCTGGTCAAGAACATGACATTCAGGGTGGTGTTGCATCTTTACACTTCAAAACATTTTACGTAGCTTTATATCTATGACTACAGGGACCTTCGCATAGACATAAGCATTACCAATGCAAGAGACGTGTTGTCATATCCTTGCTGTAAGTAAAGAGATCAGGTTTTCTGGAAAATTAGTCTTCTTGGGCCAAGCTGACTCAATGGCCTGGACAATAAGACATCTCTTCTGTATCAGTTCATTTGCAGTGTTGTGCTTCTCAGGCAGCATTACCCTCTGCTATTCTGGGAACATGTTTGACCTTTGTTACAGGGGTTTATTGTCAACATGTGTCCACTGGGAGCCTCAGCAACTTCTTCCATTGTCTATTGTCTTATAAACAGGCTTATGAAAACACTACTAGGAAAGCCAATAATGCACCAAAGTGGAAATTGCTGGTAACTCAAAAACTTAACGTCCAACTTCTGCATCTTGCAGTGGCAGAACAGGTAAGGCACAGGGGAGAGACACAGCCTGCTTTTCTCTTTGTCCCTAAGCCTCAACATGCAGCTGTGTTGGGACATAGCATGGCCCTGCTGCTGCAGGCTTGCTAGATGCGTCGTGAGAAGGAGTCTGCTGATGTCATGCTGCATGAGCTGGGGTTACTGGTCTCCAATGTCTTCAAGGGGAAAATAATAAAAAGATGAGAGAAAAGCTGGTGGCAAAGAAAATTTGCCAGCTAACCCTAAAGTGAAACGTAACTTCTTCTTTACCAAAACTCCCTGTTTGTGACTGGGCTATTGTGGTAAGCATAGAAAAGATGTGGGTTTTTTTTTTTTTTTTTTTTTTTTTTTTTTGTGCTNAACAACATTGAAGTGTCTCAGATTAGGACATGAATGAAACAAACCCATGGGAGCATCTTCACCCAATGGAAGGCTGGTAGCACACTTTGGAGATATCCCTGTGAGACCAGTTTAGTCATTCTCAGTATCATAATGTTCAACATCCAAAATGTGCAAAGGCAGAATCCCCTCTGACTTTTGAGATGGCCCTACCACTTTCAATATTTCACTCTGGACAGGCAAACAAAGCACATTTGGGGGAGAGTAAGGTTTCCTCCCCACAGAATGCTGAGCAGCTCCCACTACCCAAGCAGCAGGCAGGGATGGTCCAGCATCTAAAATTAATGGCTTTTCCTGGGCCACCAGGAAAGAGCAGAGAAAATGGGACAACAAAAGATCTATATAAGTGTTACTGCCAGAGACATCCTATCACCCTTGATGGCAGGGTAGGGGAATGGGACACTGCATCTCTCAACAGACATCAGTAGGTTCCAGAGCTAAGTGGACCCCAACTGGTGGGATATGCTGTGCTGCCAACTGGTAATGTTCAGTCAGGATGAAGTGAAGCTGTCAATGTGATTGGGATTAAACAAGCTCCAAAGGAACAGGGTAAGGAAAAATAACATGAGGAAAACAAATGAGGAACAAAAAAGAGACACTGTGGGCTCTGCTGGCCATCCCTGTTACACTTTTCCCCACATCTCGTGGATGATGGTCAGCTCAAGGAAGAGTTCTGAACCCTTCTATGTATTCTAAATCCACCTGGGGCTTTTCTGCCCTTAGCTAAACCTTTGCCATCCTTTGAGCACTGTCAATGCTGACACACCATCCAGTGCTGCAGTAGGCATCCTCACTGGATGTGTTCCTGAACCGCCAGGAATGAAGTGCAGCCCTCGACCCATGCTGTGTCTACTCCACTGCCCTTGGGCTGCTTGTTGCCCACTGCCATGCCTCTTTCACCAGGAAAGCAAAGGCTCCCATCCCAGCAGGAACCATTTAAAAGTTGCTCAAGAGGCTGCAAACATTATGTTGTCTTACTCTCTGAAGGGAGAACAGGTTTAGCCCAAAAAGAAAGAAAACACCCAACAGCAGCACATCCAACAAAACAAACCAACCCATGGTGTTTGTTTACAAGAGCACATTCATTGGTGTCTGGAGGGTTGAATCAGTCTAAAATGAAAAGGGATGACACCAAGCAAGCTGTGCTGATAGACAACTCACCCCCTGCCCCCTGCTGTGAGGTGGCCCAAGAGCTGGCTTTCCCCACCTTCACGAGCAGCCCCAGCCTCCTGTCTCAGGGGGCCCTCCCTGCTCACAAATTCCCTGGAAAGCATGGTTTTGGGGTACCAATGGGGTGAGTAGTAGCCATGCTTTACTGCACAGCCCCAGCAAGGTGAAGGGTCTTGGGATGAAGTGGGTTGCCATCTGCTTGGTTGCTGTGTAAAGCAATATCTTCGCGTTGTGGAGCCTCGTTCAGTGAACAAAGGGACATGGAAGGAATATCAAGGCATGTGCTAAGTTGGGTACAGTGGATCTGTAAGGAAGACTACATCATAAAAGCATTTGCAGGCACCTGAGTGCTCAGAAATAGCATTAGTGATTGACCGTCCATCCTAACATATAGGCAAAATCTCAAGTACCACTCACCCCACATATGCACAATTGCTTCTGCATTCAAAACACCTCCAAAAGATGAACATGATTAATGTGCAGGCACTAGCTAAAGTACCTCTTTTAGCCACCATTAACAGCTGAATTTTGGAGTTCTAAACGACCTGGTCTTTACCCACCAATATATCATGCTGCTTCCCAAAAGTGGGATCAGCTTCCTTAAATTGGGCAATCGCAGATTTGCCCTGAGCAGTGAGGAGAACCACTATTAAAGCTGCAAAGCTGTACTGCTGCAAAAACAAAACCAAAAACAAATAAAGGATCAACTCTAGAGAAACCAGTATCTTCACATCCCAATGTATATACAAAGAGAGAGAACTTAATTTTCTCCTTAAGCCTGGATGGTGTGGAGCACACCTTGCTGGTGCACTGTTCTCTAGAAAAATATCTTCTTCACATCCAGCCTGACAGGAACCGCGTCTCTGTTGTGGCACAGGCGAAGAGAAGAGGCATGGGCTTTTGGAGGGGAGATACTACCTGTTTTTAGGACTACCCCCATCTTCATGACCAGGCTTTCACCCTCCCTTAAGTGGGTATTCTGCTTTGGGTCTGCATTATTCAGCTGATCCTCTCTCAGCTCTGACTTCACTTCTCCTTCAAATTGCATTGCTTTTAAAACATGGAAGTAAACCAGCTGTTTGGACCCTAAAGCTTGAAAACCTCAAGAGTCACAAATCTTCCATGTAGGCCTTTCTTATGTGGTCCAGACACATTTTTCAGGCTTGTAGCATCGTCTGAGCCCTGTTTTCCTTTATTTTGCCTCTGAAATTGGCACTGAAAACTGTTTGCACTGTGTAATCAAAAGGTATACTTGTTGCTGCAGCAATACATCTCACATGGAAAATGGTCTCTCTCATTTCTTCCCCCTGTAATTCTCAGAGTGGCTTGGCACTGTCAGGGACAGGTGCTTAAGAAATGCTGATATATGGCAATTTCATGTTATTGCATGAAGCTGCAACTTGTTTGCATACTGATATAACAGACGACTACTACTGTGCTTCAACGAAACCTTGGATTTATTAACATCACGCAGGCTGGGAATGTGAATGGCTGGCAAACCTGCATGCTCGAGCATTTGTAGAAAGACATTATGAATTAAAAACCCTTATTCCATTAAGAAATTATTTCAGAAATCTGGAGTACAAGTGGAGAGTGCTGGTTGGCTATTGGTGATGTCAGGCACACGTCAATAATATTACTTAATGGGTTTTCCTTGTCTTTATTCATACGTTCCATTTCATTGCCCTGAAGGGTAATTATTACACTTTTTGGGTGGTTTTGCTCTTTTGGCCTTTGGCCTCATGCCTCAGAAAACCAGACAGGGTATCCAATCTCATAGAAAGGCTTTGTGGCCAGTTGTGTTTTCTGGAGTAAGGACTTTTTTTCTAACTTAACTAAGCCATGTAAATGTTTCAAAATATCTTTGGTTTCCATCAGTCCTGCGACGTCACTGCCTACCCAAAGGGACAGCTACACCCCACATCTCTGGCAGCTGGAAGCATGCTCATTATTTTTTGGAGGGAAACAAGACATAAGCAATCATCTTTTAGTTGAAAGGACATTTTGGAGAAACTGTTTTACCCATCATTGCATATTTACACAGTTCTTGGGTCTTCAAAGACTTGATACAATTATGAGCCTCAGATTGCCTCTGGAACTGAAATTTTCCTGTTTTAATACTTTGCAGTTTATATTTGTTGTAGTGTTTTTTTTTTTTTTTTTTTTTTTTCTGAAGCTGAATGGCAGGTCTCTTTACACGTGCAGTTTCAGTTTGCTTCAGATTTGAAGTTGATTTCTATGCCATATTATAACCATATTTATTTAGGTTCCCACATTCTGTCGAAGTCTGTTTACACAAAGAACATTTGTTTTCACTACTGCTTGCGAGGAATGAATATAATAAGTGCCAAGGGATTTTGAGAAATTGAGAGAATTAGTATTTGGAAACAATATATTCGGCTATTTCTTAGGGGAAAATCCATGGAGCATAGACGCATTCTCCACTAAATCTATCAAGATGAAGTAGTTCTCATGGAGACAAAGCATATCCAGTCTCTTCTCAAGTTTCAAACATTTTATAAAATCGAGAGAGTTTCTGGAAAAAAACAACAGCATTTCTTTCTTAGAGAAAATGGATAAAGTAGGTTAAGATAATTTGCCTTGTTGAAATCGAAATCCAGGGTCTGGAACTGAGCAGCATCCTTTCCACTGGCACCACATCACCATGATGTGTGCTGAAGTAAGAGTTATGAGCAAATTATTTGTCAGAGGTTGTTTGCTGTAGCTTTAATGCATTCCCATAAATTTCAGCACATACTAGACCTGGTGATTCTGATTTTAAGACTATCATAAAACATATTTTAGCTCATTTAATGCTACTCGCTGCTCTGAATATGTAGGGATTTGCCTTAATATTTTTGTGTGATGTTATGAAATATCAGGGGTAATTCTGAAGCTCTGGTTTTTCAAATAAGGAAAGGTAAAAAAATAAGGATCCATCTAAGTCTTATTTTGTGGTATTATTTAGAAAACGAACGGATCAACTCTTTGTAACGAAATACTCCTCTCATTCGCTATTGGGGTGCAGTTTGAGTGATGGACCCTCAAAATCAGTGTTAGCATTACCAGTTGCAAGTGCTGACACATCATCAAAATTCATGCTATTTAATTTTAGGTATTGCAACACCCTTTACATTTCAAATATTCCTAGGAAAAATCTCTGCTATCTGGAAAATAATGAAGTACATATTGTGTTATTCTCTTCTTCATAGTGTCCTAACAAGCTAGAAACACAGGGATATTTCCATAAAAGCAAAATTAAAATCAAGTAAAAATACAAATCCTTTTCACCGAGTCTTCAATGGCAGATTTGATGTAAATGTACAGTTGAATTGGTATATTTAAGCTGTGAGTGAATACTGGAAAAAACTCACATATTCTGTCATCTGTGTGAATGTCTTCTAACATTGCTGCAGTATACTATGATACATTTGTCCGCTTTCTGATCTTGGTTGTTTAAATTTTTAAAGTCCCTAAGCATCAACCAAACAAAAGATGCCTCTAGAGGTTTGTTGTTAGAAGCTAAGCTGGGATACATTTATAATCCATTTGGTTTCCCCACCATCCACCACAAACCAAATTTTTATTTTTCTTAATTTTTTTTTTTTTTTTCCCTGCAGGAACTGCCCCAAGCTTTGTGGCAGTTACCATTTTCTTTACTGATCAATGAGAAATCACTTCCCTATTTATTCCAAAGCACAAAACTCCAGCGTTCTGGTTGTGGCATTTCCGTGACATGAGTGGTGGAGAGTCACCACCACCATCACCACCAAAGTCACAAGCTGTGTTCAGAGGAGAGTTCAGCACTGGAAAACACAGAGATTTTCGATGTAGATGGCTGGGTCTGGCTGCAGAGCAGATGGCCAAAAGACCCCAGGTACTCCACCCCACATGAGCAGTTCCTAATCCATGTTAAATAACTTCAGCTATCAAAAATATCACAAGAAACATCACAAGCCTATCAGGTTATCCCACTGAGGCCAAGCCAACTGCAGCTGTTTTAGACAAACTTGAACATCTCAAAAAATTAACGGCAAAACTAATCTTGGTGATGGAGGCAACCACCTCTGATCATGAGGACCCTTTGTTTCTGTTCAGCTGTTTAGAGACCAAGCAAACCTGGCAATGCACTGACCTCTCCGTGCTTCCTTCACATGCATGCAGGAGGGGGAGAGGCAGCTGCAATGGGCACCTCCTGCCACAGCTATGGTACCCTAATTCCTACCACCTCACTGCCAGATTTCCCACTGAAAATGCTTTTTGTATTGCATCGACCATCAAATACACAAGGTTGCAGGAAACATGCAGTGTCTCCCAATAAAAGCATTTGCAGAAGGTCAAATGACTTTTACGCTGCCATTCTACGAATTTTCTGCCCCTGCCCCCAGCACTGGGGAGACATGCAAAAAAACACCTCTGCTCCTCCCTTTCTCCTCCACAGATCATCTTCCAGGAAGCTCCCCTTGGATTTCAAAACTTAGGGCACATAAGGTCCTCCCAGGACCCTTGCACTCAGTTCTGAAGAAAGCGTTTTATTTTCCCCGTGGAACAACGTGTTCCTGCAATAAAACAGCCTTTGATTCACAGCCGTGCTGGGTTGGAGGAGCAATGTGACTCGTCTCCTGTGTGTCAGAGAGGAGAGCTCTTCCCAGAGCAGCCCCCAAACACCTGTAATTACCATCACTCTTTCCCCACAGTAGAATGAAAGGCTCAGTAGCCTGCAGGGAAATAGGAATAATAGTCAGGGATTTTTGCAATGCAGCACAGCAACGAGAGACTTCAGTGGCCCAGACAAAGTTACTAGAGAGAAGGCTATGTCCTGTGCGTGCTCTTTCCGTTCGAGGTGTGCAATCATGCTCAGCATCACATGAAATATTCAGCTGTCGTTTCTGCTGCTGCAGGACAGTTCCTCTTGGTGCTCCAGCTCAGGACTTGGGCAATAAATTAGTGACAGTGCATACCTATCTCATTTTTAATGTATAAAGAACATTTAAATTTAAAGGGCAAGAAGCTAGTTAAGGCTTGCTAGCATCTTGGCCAAGGTGTCTTGGAAGCTTACTCCATCACTGTTGCTTCCTACACTTGTCTCATCCTGACAAACTCTTGCTCTGCAGTTTATTTTCTATACATTTCTGGAGATCAGCTCTTAAGGGCCCTGTGCAAGTGTCTCTGATGTTTTCCTCCACACTTACAACACAAGATCCGTGAGGCAGGAAGCCCTTCAGGAGCACAAATAATGCACAGAGGAATAACACAACCCAAAGTGCCAACTGCATTGAAACTTACCCGAAAGCACTCACAACAGAATGGAAAGCGAGGTAAGAGCCTGGACATTTAAACCAAGTCACACAAAATATTTGTCTCATGACTAGACTGACATGAGCCCAATTCAGAGATGTTTTTCCAGGCCACAAGCCGGTGCAAAGCAAATTTAATTGTCCTATGGACATTCTCCTGCATGTGTTTAGGGTTTGTCATTTCTACAGAGTTCTCTTTAATAAACAAGTACACAGGAATACTTGTGTAACATGAACAGCCAGAGGGCATTTGTTGGAAAATCTGAAAACCAAATAATTTGTTGTCTTTCTGTGGATTGAGCAAACAGCCTGCCTGCCCTGTGCTGCTGCTCAGGCTTGTTTGGCCATCATGCAAATTTAGACAGGACAAAGAAGGATGGAGCCATGACCAGCAGGTGCTGTGTGGCATTTTGTGGCCCTTGTTCCAGGCATTGCAATTCAGGAGGTTTTACTGGGAAAACACCCTGGCAAGGCTCCCACCATCCCTGCCCTCCCCAAGAGCCACAGCCCCCTCCCAGCTGCTGGTTATTTATCCTGCCCAGGGCACAGAAGCAGACTGAAAAGCCCGGCTGAAGGAAAGCAAAGCATTAAGCTAAAAGGAGAAAAACTAGTCTCAGTGAGGAGGGAAGAGAGGCAGACTCCTCTAGGTAATAATTCTCAGCATGGCCTAGAATAAGCAAAATCGGGGCGGGAGCTGTCCCCAGAGGTGTGCGCTGCCTCGCTCCGCTGGCGTGCAGAGGTAGGAGCAGCAGCCGAGAGCTTTTATAGCTGGGCAACCCAGCTTTTGCTGCCTTACATACTGCCAGGGGCTGTATTCCTCTGCTACTAAAGGGAAAGAAATTCAGGAAATCCCCTGACAGTGCACACTCCAACCATCTGTAACACTACAGCTCCAGCATCCCAAAATGGGGTAGGGATGCTCCAAGATTTCTTGCTCTGCCTGGAAGGATGGGCAAAGGAAGTGCAATCACTTTAGTTATTTGGGTAGGATTTTTTTTTAAAAAAAGGACAGTAGTGCAGGAGCAGGAGGGAAGCAGCCCCAGGAGAAAGAGCAGGGCTTCTCGTGACACTGCTGTTCCTCGAAATTGGAGGCAGCCACACCTCTTCCCGCATGCGGTTGGAGGCAGTGTGCAGTGTCCCAGGCTTCCTGTTATTACTAGAAAACCCTGGGATGCTGCAGCAAGAGGCAGTCTTGCTAGTGAGGAGTCGTGAGACAAGGCAATAAAGAGGATAAAATCCCATGCAAAGTGCTTTCTGTTTTGCTGGTTCTCTGGAAATTGAGGGCTACCTATTGGCTCTGGTTCCTCAGACCCATGGGTATGGAGCATTCCATGCTGGGACTGTCATGTTGAATACATCACATGGGTATTGAGGAATCAATTTGGAACTGGGAATTTCAAATTTTCTTCCTTTATCCCATTTCTCTCTTGTTGGATATGGACTGGGCCCAAACAGCTGAGGGATGGATGGGGATGGGCAATGGCCCAGCGCTGCGTGGCTGCAGTTACTGCTGCATTCAAGGGCTCATTCTTAAATAAACTGAGGAGGCAAAGCAGTGCTGGTGAGATGGTTTGTCTGGGGTCAGCAGCAGACTCATGGCACAGGGCACAGCTGCACCCATTGCCTGCCCTCCAGTAGGGGAGTGGGCTGAGGCCACTCAGCTCATCTCACTTGTGGTCTCATATGGATGCCCAGGGAGGCTGGGGGTGGGAGAAGAGGGAGCAAAACACCTCACTGCACAAAACCAGCAGAAATTTGCAAGAATAACAGGAAACTCCAGCACAATTTTTCCATCTTGCTTGCTTTTGGGCAGGCACACACCCTGTGCCTATTATTATTATTAGTATTAAATAAAGTTGATGATGCTGATGATGAAAGGGTTACCCCCGTGCCGCTGGTTACCCCACACGTTTTTGCTGTGGAGACAAACAATAGCAGCGATGCTGTGAATCCTGCAGCCACCATGGGGAGGGCAGACCTCAGCCCTGTTGCCCCCAGGATGGGGCCGGGGGAGGCAGCTGGGCCCCCCGTCTCCCACCACGCTTTCTTGCTCACCGAGTGGCTGCTGAGTTCAATCCTCCCTGCGGCCGCACATTATCATCATTTATTCATTCTGTGACCTTGAAATCCCTCTCCCTCACCAGAAAAACATTGAATCCCCATCAGAAGGGTGGGCTTGACAAAAGAGAGGGGGAAGATAGAAATAAAATAAAATAAAAATCATGCAACCTCCCATATTGCTTGTATTAGGTCAGATGGGAGAACTTATTTAATTAGTGACTTTTATAGGGCTTTATTTTTCGATGCCCAGTGGAGTAGTTAGGATTGGTAATAAGAAAGAAGTCTGGTCCTGTGCCAGCCCTCCTAAGACAATGGTGCGGGGAGGAAAGAGCCGAGCAATATATTTGAATGTTTTCAATGCCTTGGGTTTTCTTTTTTAAAAACCTTTATTTTTCAGTGCCATATTCTAAAACCATTTGAAGGGTGTACACTGTAGGGAGGGGAAGGAAATTGTTCAGGGCAGCCCAAGGGAAGGATAACAATGAATAATGGAACTGCAAACTGGGGAACCGCTGCTCACTCCCATTTCTCCACGGCTGGGGTGGTTCCCCTGAATGAGACCTCCTCCAGCATGGGAATAGGGGGAATGGCCAAGTACCAAGGTTTTGGGGTAGTTGGCAGTGCCTCGGTCAGGTGCATGGGCACAGTGAAGGAAGTTTTGCATTTCTCAGCTTGCCCAGGCACCAGGTACTGGGGACCTTCCCTGACGGCCCTGTACCATGCAGCACACATCCCGAGTGGCAGGATGACACGATGTGCACATAGAGCATAAAGCAAACCAGATGCTGCGTTAGACATCGTGCAGCTGCGGGGTTCTGCTCTCCTCAGGCCCACGAGCTGTACCGCCTTCTTGCTGCCCATTGATAGGGAAGCGCCGGCGCCAAAGGTCTGGACGCCGAGCATTTGAAGGACATTCATAGGCCACCAGCTAGGATAGTAGCTTTACCAGTGGCCAAAAAGCCCCATGCAGCCTGATTGCTCAGTAGCCAGACTTTGCTACTTGGGAGAGGAGTCAGACTGTTTCCTGACAGCAAGAAGAATAATGTAACATCGTTCAATAAATTCCTACCAAAAGTTAAAGAAAAAAAAGTAGCAGCCCTGTTGAGCTTTGTCATTTGCAAAATGAAAAATATGGTTGTTTTGCTCCACTGGAGAAAAAGCAGAATCAGCTTTAAAATTGTCAGCGGATTTGGCCGGGTGCCACAGCCCTTTTGGCTTCGGCTTCCTTCCAATAGCCATCTCCCTGCCAATTTGGAGCACACAGGACACAGCCACACACCTGATGATACCCTGAGTAATGGCCTTGGCTTGCAGCTGTCTGGTCCATGCAGCAGGGAAGTGGGAGGGCGGCCATTTATCAGAGGTACTCATCTGAGCAGTGATGGTTCCCCGGGCACAGGGACAGCACTGCATCACACAAGGGGGGATGTGTCTGTGCCCAAAGGATGTGTGGGAGTCCAGGGGTCAGCAGGGGACCAGTGGCAGAAGAGACCCCCAAAGTAAGGGCTCTGCCTAGTCTTGCTCATGCTCAGGCTCGTAAATCACTGCAGTGATTCTACCAGCATCTCATGACTTCGAAGGAAAGCAAAATAGCATCCTGGTATCCAAATGTGAGGTGAACTCAAGCTATGAGGATGGTGTTTGGAGAGCATGCAGGCGTTCATGTGCCTAGACCTGTCTGAAGGAGAAGTCCTTTGGGTAGGCTCTTGCAACATTCCAAGCTCCTGGGCTGCTTTCTACCATGTTAGGCAGCATCCCGCTACCGTGGATTTCTTCCCCTGCTATGTCAGAGATCCACAGGGGAAGGATTTGCTTGGCAAAGAAGGGGAAAAGTCAAGCGTGCTGCCCTGCTGCAGCAGCTGAGAGGCCAGGAGGGCTCTTGTGCAAGAGCAGAAACCCTAGGAGCATGTCCTGCTATCTATATGGTTATTTGTACCAGAGCGCTGACAAGAAGAAGCTTTCAGCACCACAGCTTGGGTAACAATATTTCTTTCCTCACTGTTCCTGCCTTGACATCAGCAGGAGACTCAGACCTCCACAAGGGCATCGTAAGATAGAAAAGACAATTCGAAGAAGTTAGAAACGGGAAAGGACACGTTATAAAAGCCATTATCAACCCTTCCCTTCATTCCCTCCACATTTTTCATGGGGAAAAAAGTTCCTTCTGCAAAAAGAAATTTGGAAAATTTCCACCTATTCTACTGGCTGCATCCATGAGGGTATTTCTGCCTCTGGCAACTGCTTCTGTTCAAGCCTTGCTGTGCCGCTGAGACATACGGCTCCAACGTATGGCTCTGGTATCTTTCTTGAGCAAGGGCTGGTGTGAGCAATACAGCAGGAGGTGCTACAAATAGGCAGAAAGTTTTGCAGAAACATGGAGTGGGAAGACTGTGCTGTTGCAGCTGAAACCTGTGCACACTACATCTAATGCAAACAGTCCTCTGCTTCCAAAATCACACAAAACCAGCAGCTAAAATAACTACTTTTTGAACTTTGTAATTCCTCCCATCTCTCTGAGTTCTCTGTTCCCCAGCCTTTGTCATTGTCAATAACCAGCAGCAATTAATAGGCAACATTTGATTGCCTGAGGTATTTCGGGCTGGGCCAGCCTGGCCAGGGTTTGCAGTGCCCGCTGGCAGGTGGGAACAGTCATGCTGACGTCCCCGTTTGCGCCCATGCCGGCGTGATAAGGCCTGCTGAGAGCAACGTGCCTGCACGCGGCAGCTGGAGGCTGGGGACACCCGGCTGGATGCCGGCCAGGTTGCAGGGCTACCACCTGGCAGCAGCTCCAGCATTGAGAAAAGAGGGCAGAGAAAAACAGGGGAACTGTGGCTGGGAACAAAACCCATGGGTGAAGCAGCTATGGTTGGACTGGTTGGAAAGAGAGAGGGGAAATCTCCACCAGCGGACATGGTGCATAGGTCCCTGTGAACAGGATTTACACAAGATGCATCCTCGTGGGTGTTGGGGGCTGAAGCTATATGCCTGAGAGGGGAGGGGACCCTGGACTGGTGGGAGGACGGGTCACCAGGGGGGTGGGATGGAGGCACGTGGCCCCGAGATGTGCCTGCCACCCACCCGGCCCACAGGAGCTGTCTGCTGAGGTACCTTTAAGGCTCTGGGCCTCGCTTGCTTTAATCACGTTTTAAAAATAGGATGGGAGGCTTCTACTTCACTTAGGTATTTTGGAAAATTTTACTCAGCCTTTCTGCAGCTCCTGTCAATCCTTCTCGGCACAGTGCTGAGACACAGACATGGCATGTACACAAATAGCATGCTTCCCTGGCCCTCAGCCGCGCCCAGAGACACCACGATGTGCTCCTCGGGTGCCTGTGGAGAGTGAGGAACTGCCCTTCCTGCACCCCAACAAGAAGGTTTTTGTGGCAAAAGCTGGCTCTGGCTCTGCGGAGAGCAGTGCCCCAATGTCCCCTTGGTGTTGACCAGGATGCCAAGAAGCCCACAGCACTGCAGCACTGGGTGAAGGGTATCTCCTCCAGGAAATGCCTGGAACCCGAGGGTGGGTGTGATGGCGGCTCACCAGGACATGAACATAAAAGTCCCCTGCAACTCCGCACGTGGTTTCAGTGCAAGCATCTCCAAGAGTTTCAGCTCCAGGTACTTGTCATGGCCACAAACACTGCCATCAGACCGGGATGCACCGTTGTCACCTCCTCCATCTCCTGCAGGGATGTGGCAAGAGTTGTGGCTTTCTGCATCATGAGGCCTGGGTGGAAGCAGAGGGGAACCAGAGACAAAGCATTTTGCAGCTAGGGGATGTGGCTGGGACTGAGCAGCCTGATGAAGAGTCAGGATATTCATGGGATCTTTTCCCCTGCCAAAACAATTTGTGCTACATTTGGTGGGATGATAACTTGCAGATGTCCCCACGTCCTCTCTTTCATTTATGATTTACCTGCAAAGTGCTTCAACATGAGCAGGAGGGGCCACAAGGCCCATTCTCCATCCATGGGGCATTTGCTATAAACTCCTGCACACAAATATCAAACTTCATGCTGCCAAATGTGAGATGGCAGATAAGAAAGAAAAGGAGAATGATTCTGAGACGTGTGTCATCATCTCTGACCTAGGGCTTCAGCTCCCCTTTGACAGTATTGCTAATGATAGGAATTTAAGAAACTTTCAGTTATTTCTTGTAGCTGACGCATGTCAGAGGGCAGAAACAGGTAGCAAACAAGCAAGGTGGACTTTTCACCTCATCACATGTTGTTTGAAGGAAGGTGAATGACCGAAGTTGTGTCTGAAGCCACCCCTCAGGTCTGAAGCACGGTGTCAGAGGAGCTCTCCCTCTAATAGGAGTGCCACCAGGCCTGCCTCCTGTTGTGCTGATGCTCTGCAAAGGAAGTCACTGTCCTGGCACTTGGGTTGTATCATCCAAACAGAACGAAAGAAAGAGAGCAGTAAAGGAGGCCAGGATGTAGAAACAATGGGATGTGGGTGCTGCACCTATGGGTCAGTAACTGCGATCTTCCCCTATGCTGGGGGATGACTAAAAGCAGCTCAGCAGGTAGGCGTGGGCGCATTGGGACAATTGATGGTGCAGGTCTACCTACAAGTCAGCAGGAAGCTTTGGTAGGACATGAAGGCATACTGCATGCCTCGAGCCTCCCAAACAGCACCTCTGCATGATGCAGAGGCAGGATGGGCCAGTTAAAACTTCTAGCAGGTTGCTGCCAGCCCAGCTGCTTTGCCAACAGGTTGATCTTCTCTAATTGCATTTCCACGTCTCTCTCGTCCATCATTGCTGTAGCATCTGCCCCAGCACTGCAAACTGCAGGAAATTAGCAGGAGGGAAGGATGTTTCCTATTTGGGCTTTGTCAGATCTGAGAGCTCTGCAAAGTTCAGCTCAGACAGTCCTACCCAGATTGTAGGGACTGTTTGTTCCCAGTTTTGGCAGGGTCGTGAATGATGCATGAGTAACAGCATCCCTTAATTAGTGTAATATGCTGTACCAGGTTATAAAGCACTCCCTGGTTTTGTTTTTGCTTGGTGCACGTGTGTATTCCTCTTTAAAGGAGAAAGGAACGAACAGAAAATATTGCAGTTGTGTTTTTGGTGGTTAGGGCACTGATAAACCCTGTTCTGACTGGGCTGGTTGTGAATCACTAGAGAGCAGTACCCACACCAAACAGCACGACAGCCAACCTGATGTCTGCTTGGCAGCTGTGCTGAGCAGAAGCTCCTTAATTACTGCTTTTGCTGCCTGAACCTCAGTGGCATAAAGAAAGAAAAAAACGCCCTCTGTTTCCTCTGAATTTTTGAGGCTGGATGTGTAGGTGTGCATAGATGTGCATGCGCACCTGCATTTACACACATGCACCAGCACACGTGTGGTTCGCTTTGGCTTTTGGGAGAAAGAAGGAAGCTTCATCACCAGATTTATTTTCCTTTGTCTGATTCCCTTTCTTCCTCCTCTGGCTGTTTTTGTCCGGGGCATTCACAACGTGCGCATCACACCCGCCTGTCAGGAACGGCGCTTTCATTGCCGTGACCGCAGGGACATCGCCTGCCCTCCCACGGGACTTTCCCTCAGCCCTGCTTCTGCATGCCCAGGAGCTTGGTGCCTGTCCTCGGCCACCCTGGCTCCAGGGAGGGACCTTGCTTTCCCTTCCCATGGGTGCCCTGGGGAGCTGGCAGCACCCGCCCCTTGCCCATGTGCCGCCAACACCTGAGCATCCCCTTGCTCCCATGCCAGGATGAGTGCTTCTGCCTGCCCCACAATCCAGGATTAGCCCTTCTCCTCTGACTCATGCTTCATCCATGAAAGGATGCCTGGAAGCCTCCATCCTTTTTCTCCTTTTCCAATGGAGCCAGCAGAAAGGTGCTGCCGGATGCGGCCGAGTCTTGGGTCGGCATCACCACTGCTTTTCTGCATGGGAGCATGGAGACATCCCCAAACTCTTGTGCTCACATAGGGCACATCCTCGGCACCAGCGGCTGAGGAGCAGAGCGGCACCGGGGTCCCGGACCAGCGCAGAAAGAGAAAGCTCTCTCCCACTGGGTAACCCGGCAGCAACTGCTATTTCAGTAAACATATCATTTTGTGCTCAGTAAACACACATTCCAGAGGAATGCTCTCATTGTTTTTTTGCTCTGTAATGCATTAATGAAGAAATAAAGTTTAGGTTGTGTAATGGTGACAGCTTGAAGTCATTTTGCCTAGTGTTATTTCTCAGCGAAGGCTCAGCTCTCCCTGGAACGGGAGGAAGAAAAGAAGACCAGATTTCGCTTCGAACTCACCAACATGTGCAAAAAAAATCAAAACATGACAGCAATTAACTTCCCTCCACATGCCCCAATAAAACCACCTCTCTCACTCGCTCTGAGCTTTGTCACGTATGGGGCTGTTTATGGAGGAGACAATACAAAGTGGGTTTATACAAGGCTCTTGTTTTAATTTTTGTTTTATGTCCACTGGAACCCTCAAGTAGTGAATTCATTTCCTGATATAGTAAACATTTCTGATGGCCAGGATTCTTTCTCTTTTCCCAAATGAACACAAACCCCTGCTCTAACTCACCAGCAGTGCAGTCTATACAAACAGATGTATCAGCTACATTTTCAAAGAATGCATCTTAAGCACACGGCTATGAAAATAAACAAACAGCAACGCTTTCACGAGAGCCTTTCTGACCCCGCTGCAAGGAGGAAGCAGGGACACTTTTCTCCCTGAAATTTGCTCGACTCCTCAACGGCATGTGGAAAAACTATCAGCTTTTCACCATATTCCAGGAAACAATCCCGTTTTTGCAGTTGCACATCGATGGCTGCCGGCTCCCTGCTAACTAATCTACACATTCCCTCTGATTTGTGACCCTATTTGCACTATGCAAATGTCTTCTGACAGCTCTCTTTTCCTGTCATTAAAACAAACAATGGCCCCTGTAACCAAAAAGGAAATCAGTAACAGGCGAAAGCTGTTCTCTCTATTTCTTTTCTTTTTTTTTTTTTTTTTTCCTTCTGGTTCTGGGACTAACTGTTAGTAATTACTCTGAAATATTCACAGCCTTTTTCCTCTCCCAAACAGTTTTACCCATCCTGGTAGCCAACCCAGCATTATCTGATACAATTCCTATTCTAATAGACCTAAAAATGGAAAAAATAGAATAAAAAATCCTCTGCTTAAATAGGTAAAAAACACCTTCTGCTTTTCCTCTTATATACATATCTCTATATATATACATATAGACTCTCTCTCTCTATATATATAATGACTGCTTTGGAGAGCTTTGGAAATAGTTATTGATCTGCCAGAAATAATTTCAATATTCTTCTAAGACTAGAGAAACATTAAGCAATTAGAAGGTATTAGTGGCTTGGAGATGATGCTTGTGGGGAGGAAGACACGCCTCTCTCCAGCCATCCACCCATTTTCCAGTGCTCATGCTGTCCTAAAGATGCATCCGGCCAAAAAAGCGCACTGGTGGTGGCCATGCCTTCCCCATGGTGGCTGGGGCACCTGGTTCCAGCCCCCCGCAGTACATGACTGCTCCGCCATTGATTTCAGTGGGAAACGGGTTGCATTCAGAGCCCTCGGGGTGCTCACCCCCAGGAGCTGCTTCTTTGTCTTTTGAATAATGTGATATACATAATCACAGACTGGGCCAGCTCTCCACCCCACCACAGAGTCCTGTGCCTGTAGGGCTCGGCTGAAGTCAATGGTGTTAATGTTGACATAAGACCATGATGACCAAGTGGGAAATTAGTCCCGTAACACTTGATTGTCTTTTACAAAAATTTACTAAATGGCCTTAATGGTTTTGTTTGCGGTACGTGTTGCTCACTCCTGATTGTACTTCTGCCAAGTTGTATTTTCAACTGTAAACACTGGCCTCTCAGAAAATTTGAAGTAAAGCAAAACAGAAAAGATGTTCAAAATAACGTTACAACCTAATTTAATTTATCCCTTGGTAATTGCATTTGTAGGAAATGAACAATGCAAACAAAACAGAACCCAAGTCCTTCCAGCCATCACAATTACTTGCACATGCTGATGCATTGGCTGCAGCCAGCACATGGTTAAGTCCCTGGCTACAGCAGGGCTGTGCAGCTGGGATTACAATGTCTGAGCATGGGTATGGAGTCACCCTTTGGCCCCCCGCTGAGGGGCTCTGCCCACAGAGGCCACCTCTGGAAGGTGAGCCCACACACACACCTCCCAGGACGGCTCTCCTATGGCTCTTCCTACCATGCCATGTCCATCCATAATGCTCTCAGTACCCATCTATCTGCTTCAGACACCCACCCTGCAGGAAACCTGGCTGGATCACCACTCACTGAATCCAAGTAGCCATGCAATTGACTCCCCTCTCCTGGCCCTGTTGCAAGATATTCGTGCCCTTGCCTAATTGTAATTGTATCCGAGTGAATCCTGTTGAACCTGGGCCTCTGCTTGCAAAGGCTGCAGAAATTTACAAATGGGTTTGACATTCAGCAATTACATGAATGGTTTCTGTGGCCATTTCTAGGTCTTGGGGTTGCTTGTAGACTACACAGCCTGCCTGCATTTCAAGTATTTATATTTATATTTTTTCTCTTTGTGCTCTCTTGGTGAGCTCATGCATGTTGCTGTTTCTCCGCTTTGATTCAAGGAGCCCCAGACCCACAGTCAGCTCATGCAAACCCCTCTATACACAGCCGCGCGTGAACGCAGATATGCACGTTTGTATTTGCACAAGTCTCTGCAACACGTCCCCATCCCATGAATATTTCAGCACATGTTGTTGTACCTGCCGGACTGCAGGCCAGCGGCAATCACCAGGAGAATCACTGCTGCTGCCAAAATAAACTTGTGGTTTTTATTTGCGGGAGAACTTGTAAACAGTATTTTTCTAGTGTTCACCCAGTTCTAAGTGGAACTCCCTGTATGATGAATGCTGTTTACAGTGCAGCTATATCTGTTGTGAAATGCAGAAAAAAGGCAGTTTCTTGTGCCTCCCTGCAGCACGCCAGTGCCATGAGGACAGTGCATGCAGAGGGGTCCTGCCATCACTCACACAAAAAGCCATGCCCAGTCACATTAAAAACCTACATGGATTCTCGTGCTCTCAGAATGGCAAATTGTGAGAAAGGAGACTGGGGAAAGTACTAGTCTTTCTGGATATGCTTTACCATTTTCCCTACAAGTCTCTCTATGGCTTCGCCACTCGCGGAGATGTTAATGGAAAGCTGTGATACACTCTGCAAGCAATGACGAGCCACATGTGTTAGTGGGTTCAGAGGCAGGGAGAGCTTGTCCCCCGAGTAGGAGAAAAGCTGAAGGCTGGATAGGATCGTGCAGGAATGCCAGCTCGATTAAGGCCACTGCCATGAGAAATCCAGAGCGACTCTCACAGTGCGAATGGCATCACTCTTAACTTCCAAGCCCTTAAGTTCCCGTTTTTGACGTAGCCCCAAGGGCTGATTCTCCCCTACAATGCTCCTGACGGGGCTGAGATCTTGGGGCTACAAGCCCCTGCTGCAGCATGAGTCCTTTGGTCTCCAGGCTGCAAATTAGTAGCTGGCTTTAGAGACACTTCAACCCCCTTTTTCAATTTGAAGCGTGTCCTTTTATCACTGTCACCTTTTTAATTTTTTTTCTTTTTTTTTTTTCTTCCTTTTTTTGATTCCTGTATTACCAGTTGATTACTTTGCTTTCTACATTAAACATTCACCTGCTCCTGCGACTGAGGAATGGCTTAAACGCTCTTTTGACACCGTCCCTTGAAAATGGCTGGCTCTACAGCAGTCAATGAACATAGCGTGGGAAAAATACATTAATACCTCCACTCGTAACGCTGAGGATGGCTATAAATAAACCCTCTATTACAGTATTTATATATTATTACATCATATAGCCACTTAAAACTGAGCGCAATTGGAAGTGTTAAATAATGTAAAGATAATAGCCGCTACATTAGTTCCACTGTCATTGGCATTATGCAGTGCCTGGTGACATCGCTGTGCTTGTTCCTTCGCCCAGCATTGCGTGACATCGGTGGAGGCGTTGGAGTATCCACAGGCTCTCTGCAAATGACACACAGCACTTTGCACGGCACATGCGGCTCCACATTACATAATAAGGGCGCTTCCCTGGAGAATTTTGTCAGTGCATGCTTTTTTTCTGATGATTTCATTCAAATGAGGTGTCAATTTCCTGAAGGAGATTTGCTTTCAAACAGCTGGCCAGGTGCGTCCATCACACTGGGTATCAGCACCCTCACGCATGCAGAAGGGTGGTTTGTAGCACGGTGGCCAACCCTGCATTCTCTGGTCATCTCATATCATGCTGATGGCACAAGCTGGGTGGCTCCTGCCTGCTTTGGTGGCTTCTCTACCCATGGACACAGCTGAGAGAATCTGGAAAATGAGATGCTTGGAGCTTGGCAAGAATGCATTAGAGCAATGAGAGTCAAACTCATGTTGCCTGAATCCGATTCTGGGCCACATGCAGGCCTTCCTCTTGCAAGAAATCACATTACTTAAAAATGCTACTAAATCATAAAAAAATGTCATAATTCATTCTGTTATTGTTGCTTTTCTTCATTTTTGGGGGGAAGGGGGAGTGGAGGGGAGCGGCTGGATCCATGCTCAGACCATGGCTCGGTTTCTTGCTGACTATGGGTTCCAACTTCCTCCGTTTTGATGAGCTTCCCCAGAAACTAGCCCAGCAAAACAAAAACTCTTTCTCTCAACTTGAATGTCTCACTGCTGGTTTTTGTGGCAGGGATGCCCATCTCAATTACACTGTTGTCAACAGCGTTCCGTGTCTCGTTGATCGTCACTTGTCAAGCGAGCTCCTGTGTGGCATTTAGGACCAAGGCCGGAGGAGGATCTCCACCACAGTGGAGCTTGGAAGGGGCTGTTCCAAAAAGCAGTCATTGCAGATGTTGAGAAATCACTTCTCTGAGCCTTGTCCTCACACGACACATGACCAATTTCTGCACAAAGATCTGCAGTCAACTTTTATTACAGCTCAGATTCAGCTGCTTCTTTGATTTATCACAACAATGCACATTCAATATCTTTCTTCTGATCTGAAGGCCAGAAATATAACTCTACTCATATGTTTGTGTTCTTAGAATTTGGGATTTCACAGATTCGGAAATTCATTCATAGATTCGCAGGGTTTAAGGCCAGAAGGAACCATGGGAACATCTGGTATGACTTCCTATATTTCGAAGCCATTTGGTTGCAGCGAATGAGCCCCGTACTGAGCCCAGTAGTTATGTTGCATCTTCCAGAAAAACATCCAGCTCCGGACATACCAAGATAAGGGAATGTGGACATATCAAAAGCTGGAGACTCACGATCTCACTTGATTTAGAAGCTCACATTAATTAAAAAATGTGCCTTGTTTATAATACACTTTTGTTTGGCTTCACATGTAGCAATCAGTTCTGTATCTTTTCCTGCTTTACAACTGGCTAGCTTTGTCTGGCAAACTACATTCCTCAAACTTTGGAAGATTCTTTGACTGCCATTGGGACAA
Source organism: Alectura lathami (assembly GCA_013399715.1). Lineage (NCBI taxonomy): Eukaryota > Metazoa > Chordata > Aves > Galliformes > Megapodiidae > Alectura > Alectura lathami. The sequence goes on from VXAV01008302.1 coordinate 292,214, forward strand.
AACATCAGAAATATTTGCAAGGCAACTTCACTGCAGTTTTGTCTATTCAAAAAATTTTTGTACCGGTGCTTGTGTTACTATTTCTTTATAAGTAATGCAGAAAAAAAATCTCTCCATATAAGGAAATAGAAATTTGCCTTTCAGAAAATGTTCATGTGAGAACTTGGGATATTTCAAAAATATTTTTCAGAACACACTCATTCAGAAAAGAAATAACAGAAATTGCTTGCTGATGTAAAACACAAACTGACATTTCTTGCTGAAACAAGGGTAGTGACACGCCATGCCAAGGGGCTTCTGAACACCTCACCCATCTCCCTTCACATGTGCATTGTATGTTATTACTCTCTCTCTATCCCATTATAACATGCAGATGGAGCTAGATCTGTGTCTCATGCCATGAAGTCATATTTGCCAACTTTGAAATTAGTTGTGCAATCTTATTCTGCATCTTTTTTCTTTCTCAGCAGCTATACCATTCTCTGGGACTCCTGATCTGAAAGGGCATGATCATTGTCACAGTTTGTCTTTCTGGCTACCTGTGAAGGTCAGACTTTTCTCACCATTGACAATTGACACCAGAAACCTTTTTCTTCTTCTTTTTTTTTTTTTTTTTTTTTTTTTTTTTTTTTTTTTTTTTTTTTTTTTTTCAGTATTATACTTCCTTCTTTCTGAATGGGTAGACATTTTACTGGTACACTAACGGCCTTCTGAAAGAGGCTTTTTTCAGATTCATTTTCTGAACTCTATGACTTTCTCCTCTCATTCTATTGGAATCCTTTGGGATTAATTTTTTAAATATATTTAATAAATAACAGCGACAGAGCTAGGAAGAAGCAGATGTTTGTCTCACAGAAATTTCTTCATTTTTTGCACTATATGAAATTCAAGAAAAAACTCCTTCCAACTCCCCTTGAATCCTTCCCATGACTGTGCTGCCTCTGCCAGACACCAACACCTCAAAACACAGGTTTCCACAACCTCCATTGAGGGATGCTTTTGATCTGGACTAGGTGTTACAGTCTGAAGCGCGCGTGCATTTATCATTGGCCTTTTAATGTGTAGATAATCACCCTGACCTGTGAAACACCAGTAAAACTAGAAAACCTAACATGTTAGCTTTGCAGGGAGTGGTAAGATAGGCAGTCACCCAATTATTCCTCCCATTTTCATTCATATGCTCATGCTTTTTCATCGACAAATAGCAAGCAGCACCTAGAACTACAATGCAAATAGGTGATGTGGGGCAGTTGCACCTAGGAGGATGTGGTATCACCATACCTATCTTGCATACACAACAGGACCTGAGCTGGCATCTCGTGGCTGATGCTGTTGGGCTCCCCAGCAAGTGGCCAGACTGGGAAGGACTCCAGGTTCTGCGTCACCTAGACGAGGAGGTCTGGGTGTATGCAGTATTTCTGACTTATATCCAGGTTTTGTTCATTGGAAGTGTCAGCCTCAGAGCCGCAACAACTTACCCAAATGCAAGGCTATGAAAAATGAGTCTTTGCCTCGTTTTTGCTGCTAAGAGGAGAGCATATGAACAGAGGCAGTCTGCAAGCCTGCAAAACAGGACAGGACTTAAAGCCCGTGGCAAAGTCTGTCATTTCTGGAAAATTCTGGCTTCCTTCTTTCTGGCTGTTTCTGCAGATCCACCACTTATGAAATAGTTGCACATCTCATGCTGCTAATATACCATCCCCACGTGGCTCCTACCAGTTTTACAAGTAGGGAGCAAGGGCACCAAAGTGAAAGAGAGGAACTGAAGGCCTTCACAACAGGGGAAGCCTCTGGTGAAGGAAAGAATGAGTCTGTTTCCTTCTGCCCATGCTGGCTCCCTCTTCCAGTCTTGCAACAGCCATGGGAGAGCAATAGCCAAGAAGAGTTGTGACCCACTCCTGCGTCTCTAAGCTCAGAGGTTGCCAAATGTTGAAAGCATTTTGGTGTGCAAGCTCAACCTCTTCTTCCAAAAAATAAAATAAAATAATAATAANCAAGAACCCCCTGGCAAAGAAACAAAATATTTTTTTCCTTGGCCCTGTTGCCACTTCTGTGGGAACCCAGCAGTATTGTTTCCAGAAGGCTCAGTCTCAGTCACCCAAGTCTTTGGCATGTTTGGGGACACCCTTACTACTTCCCTTTCCTCCCCTGCAGAAGAGTCCAACACAGCTTTGACCACAAAGCCCAGGAGGCCCTGGAGTTTGTCTGAAACAAAAGAAAAAGATTGCGAAAGGCAGTGGTGTCAAATAATGCTTCCATTTAGTAGGAATTTTGCTCCCCTTGCATTCCCAGGCAGCACCTGCTGTGTGAGGCTCTTGGCCAGCTCCTCTGAGCCTCTGTGGTAAAACAAACAAAAACAGCAGGGAAAAAAATTCCTCTTTATAACGCCTGTTATTCTCAGGCTACCTTCCAACACGGCCTCGCCTCCCCATGTCGATGGTAACTCTCCAGAGAGACATGATATGGTGGGGCCAGAAAGCCTTGTGCAAATGAGCAGTTGAGCAATGGAGGAAGAGACCCTGTCTTATCAAAAACAAGACTGCTTTCCTTCTCTTCCTTCATGTCTAAATGCAGGAAGGTCCTTATTGATGTCCCAGCCAAAAAAGAAAAGGGGAAAAAAAAGAAAAGCATTGTGTTGTTATGTGTAAGGCAGAAGCAACTGGGAAATATCCTGCATTATGGGAAAAAAAAACAGTTGGAAAGGATAGGGATGGGAGATGTTGGAGATGTCAATATGATGCTACTCAGCCCTTGCACTGGAAATAGGTGTACACTTGTCCTTCTCATGTGCCTTACTGTTGCAGGACAGTTTAGAAGTTGTTTTGTGTTTGGAAGCATGGAATGGGTTGTGCTAGTGGAGGCTCAGTGCTACCTGGTGCCTGGCTGCAGCAGCCCACCTGCCTGTCACCCACAGCCCAGTGCTGGCACTCTACCAGAGGTGTCGGGGGGACCTCCCAGTTCATGGCCATCAGGAGATGGGCTGATCTCTCAAAGGGGAATAATGACACCCCTGTCACATACAGCCCCTGTGACCTCTGTCTGCCCTGCACATGCTTCACTGAGGAAGAAAAAGTCTTTCAGAACATTGGTTTTGATGCCTCTGCACCCTTCGGATGAAAGATGCTCCATAAAGGGCTCCTGCTCCTCCTGCAGACCCGCTTTCTGAGCAGCCATGCTTGGCAACCAGTGTGCATTTTCCAGTGTGCTACTAAAACATCACAAAAGAAATTCAGCTGCCACACAGAGACTCTTCACAGTCCAAGAGTGAGGTATTGCCTCCCTGTCTGAGCATCTGCCTTGGTAGACACCTTTGTTTCTGAACCTATAACAACAAACAACACACACGACTGGCCAAATCCAGCAGTGGCAATGACAGAGCTGCTCTTCTCAGACATGCCTGTTCTCCACTGAGTTATGGGACAACTTCTCCAAGCAGACAAAGGTGAACGCTTCAGGATGACACCCTGCAAACCCCTACATGTTGAACATCTGTGACTACAGCGGGCATTTGGATGCCTTGCCCATTGGCACAGACCTGCCCTAGAGTTAGCAGAGGTGGGGCAGGATGAGTAGAGAACAACTGGTGTTGGTTTTTCCACCTCTGGACAAAAGTCCAAGTGGAAATGACTTCTCAAAACCAGCACTGAACTGCAGCCAGAAGTTTTAGACTTGGTAAGGACACTAGTCAGCAACAGTGTGAATTAAAGCAGCCCCATCTGCCTGTAGCAACCTAGACATTACTTTCATGACACTTCACTAGCACTATTTGCTCATATCCCCTTGAAACCTTCCTGCCCTGTTAACACAATCCTAACGATTTTGGTGCAGGTTGCGTTGCTCATCTATCACTTCATTTTCTTCAGCAGAAAGCTTAACACTGGTATTAGCACTGGAATTACCACGAGTGCCACTGCCGAGGAAGGTCCCAAGCCACCTGCCATACTCCTCTGCTCCTGCCTGCAGAAGCAAGCCTCCCATGCTTGCGGCTACCCCAGCACATCCTACGTGCAGGGATCTTTACTGAACAGGCATTACCCAGTCATAATACCTTTTCCCGACCCCCTTCCCTCCCTTTACACCCCTAAATCCAGCCATGGCACATTTGCTTTGCTCTGCAGCTCAGTAATTTCAGGCTAGAGTTAGCACTTAACCAGTCAGAATAGTGCAAGCCCATATAATTACTGCTGGGATTGTGCTGTGTCGGTCCCGTGTAACGAACTCTCCTCAAATAACCCAGCTTGAATGTCAGAGCCCATGCTGTATTGTGTTTCACATTCTGGCTGTGGGAGCCTTTCCCCAGCAGGAGTCAGGGTAACAAATCTCTCGCTCTCGCGGGAGGGCCCCATAAAATGAATGGTGCTGGATCTCACGCTCCTGAGGAGGTCTCGCCTGCTTCAGCCCTCACCGCGTGTAGCAGGAGTGGCCAGAAGGGATGGAGGGAGGGAAGGAATGGATTCTACTCTCTCCTAAAATCTGTATTTTCACATAGATGTTTAATAAAAAAAAAAAAAAATCAAAATGAATGAACAAATACCAAGGCTGAGCTTGCATTGAATGCATCTGATGGAAATTCTGTATGATCACTCCCAGCTCAGCTGCAAGAAGCACCCATGTCAGTACTTCTATGGGATGCCAACAAACGGGACAGTGCCCCGTGCTCCATGCGTACTGTGCCAGGAACCCCTCCTGGAACAGCTGCACTTCCCCTGTGCCAGCCCCGTTGTGCCAGAACCTGCACTCCCTGCTCCTCCTTGGAGCACAAAGCTGCTCCCCCAGCTATCGCCCGCCTCTTGTTATCTTGCTTCCTTCATCAGCCAGTGAACTGTGAAGCGGCGGCAGAGAGAAAAGTGAACTCTGACCTCATTTTTCCCCCCCTACAATTAGACAGAACCATGCTTTTTATTTTTATTTTCATTTTCCCTTCCCTACTTTCTAAATGATTAATAAGACAATTTGGTCCCTAGCTTCTGCAGTGAGGCAAGTGTGCTGACAAAGCACTGCGATGCCTCTTCCAGGTCACCCGGCAGAAGGCCATGTCTTTATGAAAACATAAAAATTGGAGGGACTTATTTGAGGAATTTGGAGACTGAGACACAGGAATTTTGCCCTTCAGACCCTGGCAACTGCCTGCCTGCAGTGGTCTCTGAGCACAAGCGCCTGCCATGGAAAGGAGCAGCTGCTCAGCAGAAACCTGTGAGCTTTGAAAAACAGATTTCTCTCTTATTTTGCTGTATTTATTTTAAATACACAGCCACTCTATGCTGCTCTAAGTGGTATGCAGCAAGACGGGTCTGATGGCAAAACACAGACCTGCAACTACCTGTGGTGGCAATGCACTGGGGCTCCTTGCCACTGATCACCCTGCCCCTGAGCATTGTTCCTGCACCTCTGTGCATCCCCCTCCCGAGTCTCCTGGGCTCCTGCTGTAGCAGGAGGAAGGGAATTAAGGTCAGGTGGAGCCTCTTCTCCCTGACATGCCATCCTGTGCCCATGCCTGCTGCATGGTTCATGGTTTGTGCTCTTTGCCGAGAGACAGTATCAGGGGGCTCACCAAGTGGAGAAGCCACCTCCAGAGCCACAGAGGTAGTGGCAAACCTTTTATTCCATCTCTGCATACCATCTGTATGGCTGAACAGCTTTCAGCACTGTGGTACTTGCCTAAATGAGGCATGGGCGGGGATAGAGGCTCTCTTGGCTTCACCCAAAGAGAATCATCCCCGCAGGGTTCTGGTGGCCCTGGTTCCATCCGCCCCCACCCCACCCCAGGGGACAGGGCCACGCCAGCCCACTCATCCCCTCCCAGACCTCCTGCCCTCTGGTCTGAGGCCGCGTGTTTTCCTGCCTTTTCCAGGAGGCCTCCCTGCTCCTTTAATCTTTCTCGGAAGAGCCGTTATCTGTCCAGATGTTCAGGAGGCGGAGGCTCCAAGAGGAGCCTTCTTCATTACCTCCAACAAACTCTCCTTGCTCTCCCACTCCTCCCACTGTGCAGATGTCAGAATCCACGGGGCTGCTCGATGCGGCCTTCGGTGTGGCTGTGGAAAAGGGAAGCAGCAGCCGCTGCCTCTGGAGCTCCCAAGTGCTGGAGACATCCTGCTAATTCATGGATGCCACTCAATAATTAAAAGCTTGCATACAATTGTTTATTAAACGCTATTTTTTAGTCACCGTTATGAATTTTTTACTGTAGTACCTCCCAGGAGCAAGTCCGACTGGGCTCCCATCGTGCTCTGCAATCTGCAAGCAGCCAGGGAGGCTGAATTCCTTTCTCTAGGAGTTGACAGTCCAAATAAACAAGACAGACAAAGGAGAGGAGGGGAAACAGAAGCTCAGGGGAGGTGAAGTGAGTTGTCCAAGGTCACGCAGCAGGTCAGTGCCAGAGCTGGGAGCAGAGCTTGTGCTGCCAGCGCCTGCTCTCAGGCCTTATCTCCCTGGGGAAGACTGGGCAAAAATAATTTATGAGACAAAGAGCTTCTATCACATTCCTCCTGGCACCATGAGGTTCTTTAGCTTCTGCAAATAAAACACGGCCAGATGAAGAGGCAACTGGGCACCAGTTGTATTTTGATTTGCTAGGTCTTTGTTTCTCCACATTAGTAACGTTAGAAGAATTCTTTACCAGCTCAACTAACCCATGGTCTGGGTGGAGGTATCAGGTGGAACGAGAGCATTGCTCCATGTCGCTGGTCTGCAGGTCTTGGCATTGGGTTCTGGACTGGATGCTCCCTGCTGAAGCTCCTGAGCCAGTGTGGCCTGGAGATTGGCTCGTTTCTGCTGTTTTCTGGCACCAAGGACACCATGGAGGTGTCAAGGAGCAGCCTGGGCAGAAGTAGAGAGCGAGGGCAGAAAGCGGGGACCTGAGGTGAGGATGCTCTCTGCTCCATCACGGTTTCCCTGCCTCCCCTGAGAAGTAGGATAAGCCAGTGAAGAAGCAAAGCAGCATCCTTTGGGACTCACCTGCTCTTTGCCTGGAGCAGAACTGTTTGTTGCATTTAATGCTCTCTCAGTCCCAGCAAAGGCAACATTGCTTTCATGCTCCAAAATCCATGTCCCATTTCTTGCCAAGGAAATCCAGGGTCCTGCAGTAATGTTTTACTCACCCAGGTGCACACACCTTGTCATGAAAATGCTGTCGGACAGCTCTCCCTTTGCTCTTTCAGGCCACAGGGTGTTAGTATAATCCTTACATGCCTTTTCCTCTTACTATCTTTCACTAGACCCTGGATGGTTTATTCTCACGCTGCCATGGCAGAGAGGGCTGGAGGCTGGGCTACGGCTCCTGATGTGCACATGGGAGGCCACAAAGTTCAGGGCTCCAGATGCAGAAGCCTCGCCTGTGCTAGAAAACAGTGACCTCCCCAAAACCTAGCCACCCTCCCTTCCTGCGCTGTCATTCCTGAGGGAGCACCCTTCTGAGAAGAGCCACGGCATCACACAGACACGTGTTTTTGAAGCTGGAGAAGGGACTGCTCTTGTTTTCTCAGTCAACTGAATGATCTTTCATTAACAGATGTTAAACACAAGAAGGTCCACCTCCCCTTCCTCTGCCTTTTTAAGTTAAAAAGTTAATTTTCTTGCACAGCCTGATCTGCTTGAGGCAGGGCTAGGCAGGTGGAAGCTGCTCAAGCCATCCTGTCTGGCTGAAATGTCACCAACTGTTGCTGTTAATTATCTGCAAGGGTTCATTATCTCCTGCATAACATTTCAGTGCTCAGCTGCTGGGAAGTCGTGCAACACGTGTCCTGAGGTGGCCCTGATGGCCTCAGGCCTCCCTCACCCCATCCAAGGCTCAGGAGATTCTCAGGGCATGACAAGGACCACAGCAGCATCACAGGAGCGCACCATACTGAAACAGAAGTGGAAGGGTGGAGATAGCCCAAGAGTCCCCAGCTACACTCTATGATGCCTTTATATGTAAGAGCACTTACAACCTACTATCAACCTGCCTTCCCAGCATCCTGACAGCCTGCCTGATAAAAGAGCAAGAAAGAGAAAAAAAAATAGGGAAGCATGAAGTAGCAGAGCAGTTTAGCACTGCCTCAGTGTTTGCCTGGAGGTTGGGTTATCAGGAGACACATCTTACTGGGGGTTTCACAAGGGTCTGACATTGCCTCACCACTGGGCTCAAGCAGAGGCAGAGATGTAGGCACGAACCACTCATTCTGTCCTACTTCAGGCTTTGAAATGGCAATATTTTCCCTCACCCCAAAACATGAATGTGAAGCACAGATCTCAACATTTTTCATGAACCAATGACCTGGAAAGAAAAAAAACAACTGCATCCTAGCAAAAGCTCAAGTTTTGTTAATTTGATTACTTGACCATAAGAAAGAAAAACAGCCAAAAACATTTGACTGGAAAATCCACAGAACTCTGTTAAGAGTCCCAAAGCACGTGGTGGCCCTCTGTTTCCAAGGTCAGACCTGAGTGTACTTGAAGGCTTTTGGTCTAACTCTCAGTTAGCCCATGAAGTTCCCCAGCCCCATTAGCTCATCTCTGACAGTGCCAAGCGCTCCGTTAACGCGTGGTTAATGTGAAACACGGACGTTCAGCTGTGTGGTGCAGACAAGTAATGAGAAATGCTGGGACCATAATTTTATGTCAGTGTAATCTGGCCTAGTGCCACCTAAGTCATCAGAGAGGCTTTTGACTGATCACCTGTGAACAAAAGCCCATAGCCCGGATGCTTGTTTGAACCTTGCCCAAATGCTTTGTTGGTCTGGAAATGGCAAGAGTTAACCAGAATCAGAAAGACTGGTTTCAGCAGGGTCAGAAGCACTGCAAGGCAGCATTCCTCAGGGCATTTTGGTGCCTCTACCTCCAGTCATATCCCGAAGAGGGCAGAGGAATGTGAAAGTTGGAAAAAATGTTGAGTGAACTTTTCAAACTCGACAGAAGGGTCAAGTGTGGTTTGGTTCAAGTCTCAAGTGAGGAACAGGTACAGATCTTCACCTATGGAGCAGGTTCAGGTGTACCTGGCTCATATCTAACATCACAGCCATTGGCCAGGAGGGACAGTGAGGCAGGGAACTGAACATAATCCTCACTGAACATCTGACAGCAACAGGAAAAAACACTTGGTTTAGCAAATGTGTGGCTCTCAGCAGTTTCAGTTCAGCAAAGGACTGAGACAAGAAGGGGCACAGGCATCTTCCCGTAGTCCCATGGCAAGTGAAGCCCCCATGGCTGCAGCCATGATGTGCTGGGGTGCCCAAAGGACACGGCCCCTACTGTGAGATCTGAGGTGCACCAGAGGGGTTCATGGCTCCCAGCAGCCACACACAGGGAGGTGTGTGGGATCTGACATCCCCAGCTCAATCCTCTCTGCTGCCAACAGCCTCCTGTATGATTTTGGGCAAGTCGGGGAGATGTCATTTTGTAAGAAGTTCTCAAGAGACTGGGGGATAAGTAAAAGGAAAACTAGGGCTCTGAGATACTGCGGAGGTGAGGGAAGGATGCCACACAGCCATGAAAGATGGGAGTTGTGCACAAAAGCCCAACCACCCACTTCAAGGCAAGACTAAGGGCTCTGCTCATTCATGCACTTCTAAATTCACATAAAAATCCCTTAGCAGGAAAGCTAATGCAACTTAGAGGCAAAGTGAGGTGCTGCTTTAAATGGAGGAATACAAGCGGGTCTTTGGGGTTGTTTTCCCTCCCTTCTTCACTCTTTCCCTCATTCAAGAGAGCCTGAATTAGCTCAAAAATGCAAGCAACAATGGAAGGAGTGTTTAACCATTAATAAGGGTGGACATTGGTTAGGGAGATAGCTAAGTCTGCTGGTTATACCTAACCAGCTGAATTCTGGTCTCTGTGTCATTGAGTTTTTGGGTGTTTTCTGTTAAGCTGGCCCTGGCTAAAGTCAGTTTGGGAATTAATGAGGCAGAGGAGAATCATCTCCTCCATGGCCATGTCTCGAGCCTGCAGTTTTTATGGTATTCATGGCACATGAAGGTCCCATCCTTTGGCTGCCTGGCTATGGCCCCATGGGGAAGAGGACTACCAGAAAGGCTGCTCCAACAAAACCACCTATGAGACTTCCCCTGTTTCTCAAAGAAACTTTTCAGAAACATCCCAAGATCCAAAAAAACCCTGGCTTTGTTCTTCAGACAGCTGTTTAAGATCCTCAGATAGTAAAACAGAAAGAAAAAAGGTTCTCTGACACATTTCTGGATTGCTTTGCTAGTTATAAGATAATAACAAAAGCAGAGAGAATATCTGATTCATTGACCTAAACATAAATAAATACATAAATAACAGCCAGAACATCTAATACTTACTAATAGCCAGGGATAGCTGTTGAGGAGAGCAGACACTAGACCTTTTGGGGCTGTCACTAAAAATTGGTATTTGAGCATTGTGGTCAGAGCTTGCAGTCAGAGAAATGACTTTAACCAGTTCATGTCAACTGCTTCCTTGCCTCTTGTGTAACATGCAAGTAGCTTTGAGCACTGACAAAAACAAGTTTTCACCAAAATCAGCACTCCTGAGCTCATGCAATACTAAAAGAGAGAACTGCAGGTCCACTAGCAAGGCCTCCAGCTGCATCCTGACCTCAGCATCTTTTTGGTAGGTGACAGCTTAAAAGTGGAAAGGGCAAGCAAAGGAATACAAATGCACCAAGAGCCACCTGAATCCTCCTCTCAGATGTGAGCTGAAACCCATAACCAACCGTTTCAGAAATTCCAGCAATCTTCAGAACTCTGACACGGTCCACATAGTCTGGAAACTTTTAAATAAACATCCTGACTTCTGAATTACATAGAAAACTGGAAGCAACCTCATTTCTTGCTCAGATACCGTGTGAGACTTGCAGCATTGCCAGGCAGGGGAAAAATCCACCTTGGTTTAACCTATAAACAGTGTGTTACTTGGTAAAAGGCAGGACTATGTATTTCAAAGGAAGTAAAGCAGTTTTGCTGATTATTGATTCTGGCCTTCTGTCATTAGGGATGCTTTAGATACTGGCCCCAAACCATCGCTAACCATTGCTAGAATTGTTTTCCCGTCCTCCAGATTGTTGAAGACATCGCTCCCAGCTTTTGTGTGAGCCCCATATGTGCTCAGTGTTGCTGGACATGGTTGCACACTTGTGAAGTGATGGAATTTGGGAGTTTGGATTCAAAATGCAAATGCCTGATGGGAATTAACTCAGACTGAGCTCAGGAAGGACAGGACTGTGCAAGATACACCAACAGACTGCTGGTCTTGCTTTGGTCCCTGCAAAACCTAAGAAAGGAACATGTAGAGGGTCTATTAACACAGAAAATAGCCTCAGGCACTACCCTCCCCCTCCAAAATATGACTGCATGTTAAAACACTTATCAACATGGAGATGTTCTTCATGCCTTATATAAAACCTGGCATTTCCCAAGTGGCATCTGCACACATACCCTATTTCTGTCCCACAGGTCTCAGCCTGCTTGGCAGCTGGACCTCAGGGAGCAGGGCCACAGCTGGGGACAGGATGCCAGTCCTCGCGTCCCCGTGTGCACACTGCTCTGATATGCAGCGCAAGAGCAAAGAGCTCACTGGTCACTGAACAATCAATAGGGTAAGTGGGAAACACTGTTTCCCAGTCCTGTGAAAATCGCCACGATATCAAAAATGGTGTTTTTTTTTTTCTTTCCTTAATCAGAACAAAGCCAGAAGTCAGAAAACTTTATCAAAGCCTTAGTTACAGTGAATATGTCCAGAGACCAACAGCAACAAAATGTTACTTTTCAGCGTTGACCTTTCCCAACTTGTTTTGTCATTTTTTGACTCCACATTCACTCGGTTTATAACACTATTAGTGAACCTAAAATACTTTCAGCGCAGGATTCCCCAAAGCTGAAACAACCGTGACTGATTTGCTGTTATTGAAGTTCAACTTTTTTTCCACCAATGGTTTTTCTTTGAGGTAATTGGCATTTTCAGGCTAAAAAAATTAACCTGTTTGGAAGAACTACGTTGAAGAACGAGACCAAACAAGGGTCCTGTGGCTCATAAGCTGGATTAACCTGCAAAGAGACACTCAGCTGGCTGTAGCAGAGCCCCTTGCCATACCCCATCACCATCCCTATGGCTTACTCAAAAGGAGAGACCCCTTTTCTTGCCGGAATGGACAAGTGCTGTGCTGCTAGGGTGAAGCATGTGCAAATCCAAAGGCACCTGTGGTGGGATGCTGAGGGATGCAGGATGGGCTCACTGGGCAGTCTCACGTTCACCCTCCCTCCTGCGGCTCCCTGTGCTCCGGGCAAGGAGTTGGGGAATGCGCTGAAACACGGCTTTTCCCCCAGCTGTACCATTTGCTCCTGCCGTTTGCTCCCATCTTGATAAATAAAACGCAAACAGCGCAAGCCGCTCTGATCACTTCCTCCCTCTGACAGGGGAATGAGCTCAGTGAGCCCTGGTGTCTCAGCCAAATCCCGTGGGGGTAATTTAATCGCATTCCTGCTCCGTCTGCCTCAGTTCCCCCACTTGGCTGTGTTATGTCTCTGCGCTTCCTGTTGTGGCATCCTTGGCATTCCCCGCGGCACTCGCGGCCGCATTGCTGCTCCCCATACGTCACTGCCCAGCTCCCAGCCCTACACACACGTGTGCTCTCAGAGACATGGGGTGCATTCCTGGGATGGATAGGTAAAACTGTTTGGGCTGTCCAGCCCGGGAGGTCTGGGGTGTGATTTGTGCATTGGCGTCATATCAGGAGAAGGAAGCCCCGGTGAGACATTTAGATTCAGGATTGATTTTGCAGGACAGATGGGATCTAAACCCTGGGAGGGTGACTCCCTCTTGGTGAAGTTTGCTATCAAAGTTCAGTTAGAGTTTTAGAATGAGCACTAAACTCACAGGTGTTGAAGGCTGCTGTAAAAAAACATCTTGTAGTGTGCAAATTAACAGCACATTCCCAGACCTCATCAGCAAGGGTTCTGCATGGGACCCCAAATGATGGAAGAAATCTATTATCTATTTTAGGAATGTTCAGGGAACTTCTCAGGATGTGATTTTTTTTTTTTTTTTGGTGCACTGAAATGTAATATTTTGTGCATTGCTGCAAGTACAACATATGCTCAATGCAGATACACAAGGCTCTAAAAGGCAATGAGTAAGGGGCCTTGGGGGGAGTCATAAGGGCTGAGAACCCCTTTGGAAGCAGCCAGTATCAGTGTCTTGCCTCATAGATGTAAATATATTGAACACAAAAGGCTTGATTTTCAGGATACAGCTGATTTGTGCCCACAGTGGGTCTCATCCATATGATCAATAGTTGATTGCCCTCTTTGCAGACTGTCCTGCTCCACTGGGAGATGGGGGTGTATTTGTGGGGCTGCAACCCACCATGTACTTTCCCCAGTTGGAGTATCAAGTAGGGTAGCAAAATGCTGCGCTTGCAGCTCAACTGTGATAGAAAATTGTTCTCTTTTCATCATCTTTCTAATTCAGCGCTCTGAACTCTATGCCAAAAACACACACACAAGTCCAAAGTCTGGCAGCCTAAACTAGGTCTGGTGTTTCACACACCAAAGAGGAGCAGGAGAGCTGGCAAGAGGATGTGAGCAGCTACCCACTGTTCACAGAATCATAGAATGGCTTGGGTTGGACGGGACCTCCAAGATCACCGAGTTCCAACTCTCTGCCATGAGCAGGTTATACAGCTGGCATGCAGGTTTGGCTGAGCCCTACGCAATGATTAAACATTACCACACTTGGTCACGTAGGTCATGGGTTTCTTCCTGACACAATTCATTCACTCTGTAATTTCTGATGGATGTCTGTGGGATAAGATTTTTTTTTTTTTTTTTTTTGCTTCAATCTCTTTCAAAACATGAATTTTTGTTCTGGGAGCTTGGGGTCACAACAATGTTCTTCAGAGGGTCCTCTGCATTAGGGAGCCCTTCTAGTGATGGATGAGGTTGACGGATGCAACCTTGCATGGAGTAGAGAGCTGAGCTGCAGTGTGGATGTAGCTTTGAAGAGTGATGGAAAGACTGAGAAGATTGATACTGATCCCAGGAGATTTCAGAGCATGGATCCCTGGGAAAACTGTGCAAGTAATGCCTCCAATGGATGCAGGCAAGAGGTCTGTAAGAACTGGATGGACTTTCCTGACCTTGGCTCCAGCACCCATGTCTTCCGTCACCGTAAAAACCACAAAGATTCCCACACCCATGTTACCAGAGTAGCACAGGAGCAGTCGGTGCAGACTTCGGGGGAAGGGGAGGGAAGTATACACATAGCTGGGCTTGAGACTTGTTTGATATTCTTCGTTATCATAAATCTAGCAAGACTTGTTAATTAGCCTTGCCACAGGAGTCTTCAAAAGTAACAGGCAGTTCAGAGATGATGTCAGCTGTATGTTAAATATGAACATATACTGAATAACCATGGTATAAAGAGAGGTACCAGGACACCAAGAAGGCAATGTCAAGCCCTTACAGGTGAGGGTCTCAGAGAGTTGAGATGTGTGCTGCATATCCCTCATTTCAACTGGCCAAGTAGAAGATAAGACAGATTGAATGTGAGGCAGCTGTCAGCCTCTGAGACCAGATCTATCTAAGACCATGCTAAGATGTGTAAAGAGCTACAAAAAAGCTGGAGAGGAAAAACAACATGTATATGACTCATGCTAGGTATTAAAATGAATGGCTGCACTTTGCTGATAATCTCTTGGTACCTCATTTCCCCCACTATGGAACTAGGATAAGAGATTGCTCTTATCTCGCAGGTAAACCACAAAGATATGCTCATTAAAGGCTGGGTAATATTTGTAAAGCATGCAGACCCTACAAGTGAGAGCATCATGGAAACACCCAGAAACTAAATCCAGAGTTAAGACAACATTTTCTAAGTGGGAGACATTGCTCTTGTGACAATGTTTGCTTACAATGACTTTTATCTCTGCCATGTCAGTCAAGTCACTTAATCATTGCGTTTGATGGATGCTGGGGCAGCACAGCCACAATTGCTCATTGTGGGGCTGATACAGGGGTCATAGGCTCTGCTAGACCTGGGATCAAAATCCAAAAGAGCCTCTGTCACGTCCGTCAGTTAAAGAATCATAAATTTACTAATTTGGCTTTGGTGTGGGGTAGTAGCTGGTGCCACCTTTATCTGTTTCTCCTGAGAAAATAAACCCACCCTCACCATCGCCACCCCAGCATAGTGATGCTGCAACAAGACATTAACCTTCACAATGTGAGACAGAGCCTTTGGGGGTGGTGAGGAAGGGCACGGCTTTGTGGGGTGAGACAGTGGCCCTGCAACACCCCCACTGCCAGAGTGAGGATAGCTGTGTGGAAGCAGCCAGGTGACGCTGCTGAACCGGACCTGCTGAGCCTGCCACAGCTATCATTTCAATGATAGAAAAAAAAAAAAATGAATTGATGTACTGGGGCTCACCCTTAATCCTTTAAAATTTAGTATCCTGTCTCCAGCACTAACTAGCCCACATAGTTCAAGAAAAGGGCAAGAAGCATCCAGGAGGGATGCTCAAGAGGCAAGAAGGATCAGATGTAAACCAGCTCTGATCCTAGCTGTAAATGCCAAAATATCTAGCATTAGCACACCAGCACTCACCCCTTTCCTATCCACATGCAGCGCAGTGGGGTTCTCCTGCAGCCCCTACTTTGTGGAGCTGCAAAGAGCACAGTGTGACTACTGAACCACGGCATGGAGATGGACAGATAAGGGGCCAGGAGGAAATAGGAGGAGCAGCTGGGATGGGGCAAGGGGAGGCCAGGGGTGACCAGAGACAGAAGGAGCAGCATGGACTTTATTCTCTGGCTGCCAGAACATGAACATTGAAATCTCTGCTTGGATCTGGATTTGTTGACACAAAATCAACTGCCTGGATGTGGGGGTGTGGAAGTGATTTACCTGCTGCATTCCCAGTGCTGTCTGTCTCAGGAACATTACTCCATGGAGCAGTTGTATTGTATCTGCCTGTCTCTTATCTAATGTGTAACCTCCCGGACTGAAGACATAATGTACTGTCTATCCTTTCTGAGATAAAAATAAAGCTTATAAAAACACACACACACACAAACTCAGGCCAAAAATTCCCTTCGGGGAACATCCTGTGACTAGATAAGAAGGTACTAGCTGCCACGTAGTTACCTCTTCTTTTCCTAACTGGGACACCCAGGGAAACGCTGGAGCTGAGGTTGTTGGGGGGTGCACTGGCTGCAGCAAAGCAGAGCCCAGGTCAGCCTCCCAGAGCTAGCAAGATCAACTTGCTTCTCAGCTTCTTGCTCCTTTCAGGCTCTCTCTGTATTTCCAATACAATAGAATTAATGGTGGAAAATGGCATCCTTCACAATCAATACTGATAGCCAGTATTTGCGTGGGAGCTTACAAACAGTAAGAGCCACACCAGTGCTTCTTACGGGCAGCTGAAGACTCATGGCTCAGCAACAAGCAAGGCAGCTTAGTCCCCAGAGCATGCTCTCGCACCTCCCTGCCTGTCCTGGGAGATGTGCTGTGTTACCCATCATGCCTGACAGCTAGGGGGAACTGGACAATCCAAATCCACCACCAAAACACCACTGGCAATAAGATGAGGCTCCTCAAAACCCCACACCTTCGTCATAATCTCTGTGTTTCTGAAGTAGCAGCAAGAAAACCTCTAATTTCTCCCTCCCTTAACCCTTCTGGCCACTGAGCACTTTCAGGGAGAATAATACTTAGAAATCCAGCAATATTTGATTACCTTTTTGATTTATCTCACTGCCAGACATGATGTGACAGCCTGGGCTGCAGCCTGCCTCTGCCTCGGCGCTTTGGTACTCTGCCAAGGATGCAATTTATAGGCACATGAATGACACAGCTGGCAGGAGACTCCACGTAGCCTGAGTGCCACTAGCTGTGGATAGGGTTCTTTGGAAACATCTTCAGAACCAGGTTAGTCAATGGGTAACACATATGTGCCAAAATAGGATATTTCATTTTCTTTTGGGACTTTAGCCCATTCACCGCCTAAGTCAGAGAAGGAAGCTAAAACCTGTGGAAACCCCTAGTACTTTAGAAGAATTCAGAACATCTTTTTCACTTGGTCTCTTTTAAATACTTCTATGAAAAAATTAAATTTTTAGAATAAAGTGGCAAAACATTTGGTTCTGAAAATGTCAATATTACATATTTGGACATTTTCTGTGTTGTTGTTTTTTAACAAACAGAACAAAGCAAAACATTGGAATTTACACTGGCTTTGCCAAAAATGCTAGTTTCATCAACATGACATTTTGCAGTGGGAAACTGTTTTTTGCTGTTTTTATCCTCCTTTCACTGACTGCTTGCATTGAACTCTTTGGTAAAAGAGTGGCCATCTGAGCTATGCTGGGAACAAACACATGGCATGCACGCATTGGCCTTTGCACACGCAAAACCATCTTTGGTTTTTGAATTGGGAAGAGGTGCTGGACACGGGGGAGCCTTCACCTGCGACTTGCTGGGGCTGACACCAGCAATGCCAGCTCCTCTCCCGGTGCCACCTGGTCCCAGTGCTGCCCTGTGATAAGCAGCTGGCCAGCGGACCCTCGCAGTGGGCTGTGAGAAAGGACAGTGTGGGGACAATCATTAACGCGGGCTGCTCTGCAGACACCGATCTTCAGACCATTGACTCACTGAAGCGTACTTCCCATGGGAACTCTTAGTCCTGGCTAACCTGAGGCAGGATCAATTACAGCAGGCAGTAAATATGCTTAACATGCTCAGGAGCATACATCTAAAGCTGTCTATATGCATTCCTTTGGACCAGCCAGCAACAAAAACGTCCTTACAGCTGTTTCTCCTTCCCTTCTTCCTTCTCTCCCTGTGCCACTTCAAAAATAAAACTCACTGGCCTCACCTAACCCTTGCTGAATTCACCCCTGCTCACTCCCAGGCCCATCAGGTCTCACGCCCCATCAGCCACATAACTCAGAAGTTTCCTGAAGGATCCCAGCCTCTGTGTTTCTCCTAGCTTTCCCCAGGGCTATAATAACGCAACAGGAACCAAGAGAAAAAAGGCTTGCACATTTCCTTATTGTTGAGGAACTGATACCTGGTACCAAGTCACATTCGTCACCACTGGCCACCTTCGTCATCAGGCTGGAGCTTTGCGTACATAGTGCATTTAATCGGTATGAATGGCATGCCGAAAGCTATTGCCTAGGCAATAACAGCAGTGGGGGACTGCTATCTAATGAGGATGATCTCAGGGAATCAGGCCATGGCCAAAGGATCATTCCTCTTCCAAACCAACACCACTCAATTTACCCTGCATTGCATGATTGATCCCATTAGCTACCCAATACTTTTCCTGTTTTCCAAATAGGGACCGAGCCTGTTGTAAGAGAATTCACACTGAACAACAGCAGTTACGAAGCAGTAACAGGGCTTGACCCCAAAGCAAAACCTTTTTGCTAACTTCCATGGTGGACCAAGTCTTTGTTTCACCAAAAGAGGTGAAGACTCACTGTAATTTGGATTCACTCAAGATCAGAAGGATTTTCTCTTCAAATCAGCACAAAATCCGAATGTAACTAAATTCTCTGTGGGGGAAAAAAAAAAAAAAAAAAAAAAGAAAATTATTCATCTCAAATCTGGTCAAGACAGGCTGAGCGTCTTTACATTATCTAATGCTCCAGCATTTCTAGAAGTTATTTCAGGTTATAAAAGGTAGGACTTCTCATCCTAAAAATGTTTCAAGACGTTTGGAGTTTTAACAGAACTGTCTTCTCTGAAGGAAAACCTGTTCTTCCCAGGCTTCTCCTACCAGCCCTTTCATGATATAGCACACAGCACAAGAAAGGTGTTGGAGCGCAGCACTGACCAACACCAACACATGCATCCACTTCCCAGTGCCAGCGATGAGAACACTGACATATGAGACTGGAACAAGACATAGGAGTCAAGCTACTGTAGAGGTACTGGAGGCCAGAAAACCAAATGATGAGGTCCTCTAGGGACAAGGAGCCTCGTGGTGAGCAGGTCACACCACAAACATAGCCAGGGAGCAGCAGGAAGGACGTACTTTGTTCCTTGAGGCTTTCACCTCCAGAGCAGGGCAAGCAAAAGGATCTGGAAGAGAGAAAGATGCATCTCTCACAGTGAACAGGTACGGCCAGGGCTTCTGGGTTTCCAAAGATTTTTCCTACCACAGCAGCTGCTCCCAGCACAGTGTTGTTAAATGACTGGCTGCTATCTGCCAGCCGAGCTGGACTCCAGCTCAGAGGAAGCCATTAGGTGCTGAAGCCATGGGTCCAAGTTTCTGGAAAGAGCTCTCTGCCAAGCTCAAGGAGGCTGAGCCAAAGCATCTGGCTAAAACCCCCCAACACACATACAAACACACACAAAAAGCAATTCTCAGAACTGGGCTAGGGCAATATTTGCTCAGAATATTTTAAGCTTAATTCCAGTGATCCCAGTGGCTTTGTGAGCATGTCTTGCTAATGGAGCTGTTCCAGACTTTATCTGATCAGCCCTCTTCACCTTTCCTTTCGCTTGTACAGAACAGCAGAGCCTAATGAGATGGATGTGATGCAACACCTAATTTTCTGGTCCTCAAAGCAGGAAGCCCGTGGCTTGTACAAGAAAAAAGACATGTTCCTGTGTGTATGGCTGGAAGGGTAACAGCGGGCAAGGTCTTGGTGGAAGGGCCAGATGTGCTTGGCTGAGCAAGAAAGGATGATGTTGTAGTCAAAGTGCAAGACTAGTCACCTGCATTAACTTCTTGGCTTTGTCACAGATTGCTGCACATCTCAAGAGCAAATGAAGTGTCTGCGCTGCCTCTTCAGGTAGGGACTTGTTCTTGGCTCTATCTGTGCAGACCCCCTGTCTCAGGTCCCAGGTGGCTGGGAGGGCTCCCTCCATGTTCGGAGAGTGTCTCTCAAACACAAGGGAGTGAAGACTCTGGTGGCTCACATAGCCACAGCATAGCCCACACTGGAAGAAGGAAATGGTAACCAGATCAAGGTCTTTGCTGAAAAGAATTTAAGCCATGCAATTCCACCTGACTTCCAAATAAATAACATCCCTTCTGAAACAATTCTCGAAGGCCATCTGGATGATCCGCCAGCCAGGAAATTCCATCCAGAAAGGAGGCTGTTCTCACATGTGTGAAGTGCAAAGAGGCAGAAAAAGGAAGGCAGAAATGAGAGGTGAATAGGAGAAGCAGCAATCACTTGAGCTGACTTGATACAGTGAAAAGAGAATTTTGGATGACACAACCAACAATGCTGGACAATGAGTCCCTAGGTAGTGACAAGAGATAACAAACACTGTCCAGAAAAGGAGGTGACATGTATGTCACAGCAGATGTTACAGCCAACAAGAGCTCCTGGGAAACTGGTCATTCAGTAAAATCCATGTATTCATAGTCATTATTGCCTTTCCTTGTCATTTTTCAATTATTTTTCTCCTATTGGAAATCTGAAAAGTCTTAAAGTGAAAGATCTTCAGCAGCTGAAAACACATCTTTCATTTTCCAAGGGAACCTGTAAATTTCCATGGAAAGAGTCAACAAAAACAAACATTTTGTCATTGACATCAACATTTTCCAGGGAGGAGGGAGAAGAGAAGGGGAAACATTATTTTTGACAAGGTCTACTGATTGGCAGAGCTCTTTAATAAATAGATCAGGCCAGAGTGCAGGACTCCAGTCCACATGGCAGAGCTGCTGGTCCTTGAAAGGCTGATAGAGATCTTGTTGGCTGAGTTTCCCCTTGTGGTTGATAGAGCATTAACTAAAGACAGGATACAGGCAACCAGTCCTGCTGAGAGGGACTGGATGCCAAACCAATGGCTGGCAAGATCTTTAAAGGCTTAATGACAGAAGGCAAATGCTCATATAGAGACCTGACCAGCAGAGAATTTGTTAGCTGGGGAGGCTAGCCACATACCATAACACTAGTTTGCTCTCAAGGAGTGAGAAAAAAACATATTCAAAAAAAAAAAAATAGTTCTGCTCTGTAAATATTTCCAATGTGGCTATATAACCTTCCTCCAAAGAGGCAAATCCAACATTAAACATCAGGAGAATAAATCAACTACAAAGACTGGCAAAAGGCTGAGAGTCTAAATTACAGCAAGGTCAAGAGGAAGCAGGGGGCTGCTCAGAGAAAGCCAGAGTGAGAAATTCAGCACATCTGGTAGGTAGAAAGCAATGCCCTCCAGGCAAACTCAGCCCCCAGCCCACCCCTACGCTGTGCCTAGAGCTCGGCAGATAGGGATCTGAGGAAAATCCGGCTGGGAGAGGGGGGAAAACAAAGCAGGTGAATAAATGAGAGGCAGCAGCACAAAAGCGTGCAACTGCTGCCTCCGCCAGCTCAGGGGATGTTCACCCGCATCCGTGCCCATGCCAGAGCAGGAATGAGGGCTGGACACGGCACGTTCCCAGTTTGGCTAGCAGTCCCGCAGACCTCGCGTGAGAATGCCAGAGCAGTCATGCGCAGTTCTTCCATAAGGCTCAATGCACTTCGACAGCGCTCGACTTCACAGGGCTCCCTGGGACCTAAAATCAATGCAGGGTATCCTTAAAGATCCCATAAATGTCCACGGGGAGGGGGCAGGTCTGAGCATTGGCTCCAAGAAAAAGAGAGAAGAAAATAAAAGAGTAGCGTGCAGTCGATTTTCCTGTTGATTTGGAAAGACTTGCCAATCAAGCGTCCTTTGGATGCATAACGGGGTGAATTGCAGCCAAAAACCATATTTACAAAAAACATCGATAAAAAGAATATAGGGTCTGAATGTACATGAAGAGACACTGCATGGAAAGCAAGCAGAAAACCAGGGCAAGTAGCTGGAAAAAGAATAGGAAAGGTTTTGCTTAAAAGGAGTAGGAGACAAAAGTAGGTCAGGGACTGATACTGCTTTCTGGGAATGTATGGAGGCACAAGTGGCTGGCATTGCAGCGTGACTACCTCTGCTGAGCCCATCTGGGTGTGGGGCCACCAGCTGCAAGGCGGTTGGGGTTCCCTGGGAGCATCACAGCACTTTGGATGTTGGTGGGGTTCACACAAGAAGTTTCCTGGGGTTCGGTTAGGCACTCTCACCAGAAGGTTTCCCAGCACTGTAACACCTTGCTTTGCTTTTAAGTTTGGATGGTCCCAGACCCATCCTTTGACCTCTGCCTGGGCTTAGGTTTGAGTCTGTCACCATATAAAACAAGAGAAATGTAAACATTGACTCCAAACACCCCAGGTTTGGGGAAATGCTATCAAAACTTAAAAGTACTCTATTAATAATTCAATACTTTATAAGTTGCTTTTAACATTGCATTTATCATTACTTGCTACATTATGCTTTGCCATTATTTTTCACAGTACCATTTATGAAGAGACTGCCATTTGTAATTTAACATAGAAGAGAAGGGAAGTATGCTTTGAGGGGACATGGATGGAACAGGAAAAAAAAGGGACATATAATCAAGCTGCATCAAACCTGGAGCTCTGCCTAATGCAGTAGCTTGTACCTGATGGTGGCTAGGAAGGTTCCAGACTCCTGGGGAAAGTCTTTTCCTAGACCCTAAGAGAGCAAACAGTGACGTTTTACATCCCTTCCACCGCTCCCAAAAGCACGTGTTGGTACAGTGACAAATCTCCGTTACCCAGGCGGGTGTCACCCGTCACGAACTGGCACTAGGAATGGGTTCACCCCCTAGTACCCATCCATGCTGGGAAAAGGGGAGCAAGGCTGAGGCACTCAGTGCTGCCAGGACGAAGCCAGTCGGGGTCAGAGTCCGGCTTGAAAAGCTCATAAAGAAGCATTTATAAGTTCTCCAGAGTGGATTTAAAGCTGGCTGTGGATACAGTTACTAAGGCTGTGATCCTCAAAGGTATTTAGGCATTTGACTCCCCAGGCAAGCCAAACCTTTGAGGATCTGGGCTCCAGCACAAGAGCTTTCTACCTAAACAAGCATGAATAATAGTGTGGGCAAAAGCATTGACCACGTGGCCCTCAAGCCGACCCCCTGAATGACGTGGTCCTACTTAATGGCTCAGATGCTCCAGACAGGTGGGTTCTCAGTGCTGCGTGGCTTTCCCAACCATCCCAGTATTTGCATGTCTCTGCCTTTCTGGGAAGATGCAGGGAAACCTGGAGACTAAGAAAAGACCAGTTCAGCTCAGGGACCTGACCAAAGAGTTGTTTCAGTGCAGGACTGAACGTGTATTTTGGGAATGGGAAGAGCCTTTAAAGTGCATGAGTGATGGAAACATTTTAATTTGAGGTGGCTACTGCTTCATCTAGTCAAATGAGCTGCTTGGCTAAAGTCGACACATCCCTGTGGAACATTTCAGCTTTAACCAGTTTCATCAGGAAGCTTTTCTTGGGGAAAAGGACTGACTGATGCTGTTTAGCTGATGTATAGGACGTTGGCCACACTTCAAATCCCTGTTCTGCTTGATTCAGAATGATCTCAAAAACCTCTGTGAGCAGAAAAAAAAATGAGGCTGGGAGGTGATGGTTTAAAAACACTGCACGGGAATGTTTAAAATATGTCAAAACCTTTTCTTTCTTTTTCTTTTTGAAAATGGGAAATTCATCAAACCTGACACTTCCCATGAAGAGTTCTGGCTCCGATGAATCAGTATATTTGGACACTTCCCTGAACCCCCCCCCACTTCCACTACCATTTCAGCCAAATATTCTTGGCTGGTTCTAATTATACAGCCATATATTTTTATACACACATACACCCGGCGCTTCCATGGGAAGGCTCAGTAATCACAGCTCGGACGGGGAGGGAAGTGTTGATAAGACCTCAGCTGCTCCACAGCACAAAGAAAAAGAAGACTGAAAAAAAAAAAAACAAGTTGAGAGCTCTTTTTTCTCCCCACTCCTTCACCTCGACCTCCCAGGGCCAGCACCAGGAGCTCTGCAGATGGCAGCCACAAGTACTGGCTTCATGTCCCTGTCTCACCCTTTCTGCACTTCTCTAGTGCCCTCCGCAGGTTTTGCAGAAACTCACCTGCCTGCCTGGCTGCCAGACACCCAGGTGGGTGGGAAGGTGAGAACTGGTCCTCTCCACACCCCACAGGAGATGAGGGAGCCCAAAAGCTCAGGGAAAGTGATTTTCTTGATGCTGAATTTCATCATCAGAACCTTCAGGCTACAAGAAAGGCTTCAGGGTCAGTGCATGACCCTGAAAAGGCTGAGAGCCCCCATGGAATGCCAAGATACCTCAGATTCTGGGATCACCAGCAAGAGCTGAACATGCTCAGCACCCAGTAGGATGTGCCCAGCATCTCTTAGGATCAACCCATTGCTTCAGAGGTGGTGGGAAGTGTTACCCAATCCCAGCTACATCTGTAGGGTCTCACTGGGGTTTCTTATGCCACATGTACCCCTTAAGGAAGGGGAGTAGAGGAAAAGGTTTTCTTTGCAAATGATGGAAAGGTTAAAGTCGAGAGCAAACAGGCCACCTAGCACTGCCTTTAACCCTACTACATCAGGAAAGACCTGAGGGCCAGCCAAACCTACCAGTTCTAGGAAATTATTAAAAAAAAAAAAAAAAAAAAAAAAACAGACACACATACAGAGAGGTGGTGGAGGGGAAGACCAACCTATTTTCACAAGAATCTGTCCTTGATTAGAGCAGCAACATGGCAGTGGGGAAAGAACCGATTATTCAGCAGCGACTGCAGAAGAACAAATAAAAAGAAAAAAAAAGCATATTTGTTCAGGGTGTGATAGAGAGACTTCCAAAGCACATGGAGACAATTGAAAATTACGTCTATTGAAGCAGAGGCATTTGCCACTTGGGGTGAGGAATCAAAGGGCAGACCCAGGGAGGGAGCAGGGTGGGGTGGCCACCCCCAGGGTGGCCTGTGACAGACAGGCTCAAGTGTGTGACCTCTCATAAAATCCTTCCAGGGGGCTTTCACATATTGTCTGGGGCATAAGCTGATTTCCACACATGGAGGCTCCTAATGAAGATGTCCTTCACGAGGAGAGGGGAGGAGATGGGGTAATGAAAGCAGCCCGTTAGCCAAGCAGACGCTTCCCCCCTCTGAAGGTGGCATGGATGTATAACAGGTGAAGGGACGGGAAAACACAGTTCTTCTAACTAAAGGACTGCCATGCCAGATGCATTAAATCCAAACTCCCTGAAGGCTCGGGGCCGGAGGGAAGGTCAAGGGTCCGCACACCCCTGGCTTCTTACCGCAGACCAGAGCTGGGCAGCTTCTACCAGCCTTTCCCCTCTGGTTCAGCAGCTGTTATCACCCGCCTCAAATTGACCTGGCCAGAGTCTGAACCAGCTTGAACAGAGATTTATTAACCCTCGCAGTCGGAGATCAATAAATAGCTTCCTCTCAACGGGCAAACTGCCTGGAATACAACAACATGAAACGAGCCCACCACCAATCTGCTCCCACCCTCCCAAAAGGATGCTCTAATTCCCCAACTGACAGCAATTTCTAATTTCTATATCGTTTCAAAGCCAACTGCAATATTCGCATCTAATTACAGGGCTCTGGATAGCTGCCACAAAGAATATGGCTGTTAACATGATTTCTGCACTTCTCTGGGGTCATTTGGAAACCATTCATATTTACACCTCCCTTCGCCTCTACCAAGTTCGTGCTGTTCACTGAGGTATACCACACTGTAAAGAGCAAGGTGCAGCCATGAGGTTTATGTATGGGAGCTAAAAAGAGCATATGATACCCTTGATGGACAAAGACACACTGAATTTCACCTATTCAGCTCCACCAGGAAGAGATACAGCTACAAGTGGAGCTAAATGATTAAAATCTGCAGTTGGTGATTATTTTAATTGAAACTACAGTGGAGGAAAGGGAAAAACATAGAATTGTTTTGGTCGAAAGTCAAAACCACATGTTTGGTCTGGACTGCAAGCCAGGCATCAGCAAAAAGCAGGGAAAATAAAGGGTTGATGTGCTAACAACCAAGGTGCCACAGGACTCTCTGTTAGCTCTGTGGGACATCTGATTTATTCTGAATAAGTCACAAATATAAGATATTTGAATTCACAATGCATTTTCAGATTTGCTATCTGTAAACAAGAAGGTGTCACTTCAGGCTTGAGAAGCCCCTGAGCTGCAAACCTCCCGAGGCTGGGGTCCGGGATGGAGGTCTGCTCGCCCTCTGCCTCACAGCTCCCCTGGGCATCTGCTGCTGGCCATGGACACCCGCTCGCTATGGGCTTCACGCTGAGTCACCCCTAACTTCCAATTTCCCAATCATTTCCTACATGTCGTTATTCTTATTCACTGCCTCCCATCTAGCATAATTCTGTTTACAAATCTTCCTGGCTGACTCGAGGCTCCTCACACATCTCCCTCTCCAAAATACGATATACTTTATTTTAGAGATGTTTAAGAGCTCACACAGGTGGTAACTGTCAGGAATAGCTCCCTGTTACTCACTCTGCAGAGGCTATGTATGGGTGTGACAACATAAGAAAACCCTCTCTGGTAAATCAGATCACAGCTTCTGACAGTTAGTGTTTTAAGACATACTCTAGCCATAGCTAGAGCTTGGCAGTAAAGACTTTCCCTTTCTCATAAAAGATTTTGAAATTTCAAACGATGTTCCTCTCTACATCAGAAAAAAATTGGAAATGCTGAAAGTGTTCACAGACCACGAGGCAAAAACAAAACCAAAACAAAACAAAAATTGGTACAGATTAAATAATTTCCAAGTATTTGATTTTGACCTTTTTATCTTTCTTTGTTTAATCTCTTTTCTAGTAACAACTAAGTTGAATTTTAAATTTCAATGTTATTTCAGCGCATTGACTAAAAAGTAATGAAGCCAAACCTCTAATCAGTTAAAGAAAAAAAGAAGAGAGACAGAGAAAGAAAATGGTTTTAGAAGACTCGTAACCTTTTCGTAAGCTGGAAAATCTGTTAAAACCATCCCCTTTCCCACAAACAATTTCTATTTAAATATATTTGCTTTTCGTGGCAGAAAAAAAAAAAAAAAAAATGTAAAATAATTTTTCCAACCAGCTCTAGCAATGACTTCATGTTTTGCAACACTTTTCAAGGTGAGATATGCACCAAAATAAACTTCTGACCTTGCCTAGACCCTGAAACTGGTGAGACCTGGGGGTGCTGGATGGCCCAAAGAAGCTGGTAGACCCAAGTATGTCCACTGGGAAAAGAGAGATGATATGAACTGGACCTGGGCAAAATACTTGTGCCAGCAAGGGAGATGTACCTCTTCTGTTCTGAACCTGTCTGCTCTTGCTGGTCCATCAGCAAGGGATGTGGCACAGTGTGGGGAGCCAAGAGTGCCAAGGGGACCTCGAGAAAACTTCAAATTCAGTAGGGGCTCAGAGGACAGCAGGGGAGCCAGGACTTGCCCTGACAGTGGCCATAGTGTACCAGTGGATAAAAAATGCCGCTTTTGAACAATTTCCACCAGCCTTCCAGCATTTTTCATCTGTATTCAGCGTGTTCATCTGTGTCCCTTGATGGGACATCTGATGCTTCGTAAATTCTAAACATTGATCTGATTGGGGTGGAAGGGCTGAGAAAAAGAAAATGGTCTGCAGATAGTGTGTGAGACAGCAGCGTTGTTGATGGAAAGGGGAGGTTGTCAGATAGCTGCAGAGGGATGGGACAGTGGTGTGGCAGTCATCTCTCCTTCAGCAGAGCTGGCACATGTGGACAGAACATATCCAGACTTGCACATGAGGGCTTCCAGGATTTGTTGGCCCTGACATCTTCTGCCAGAAATA
This sequence comes from Alectura lathami, assembly GCA_013399715.1. Classification (NCBI taxonomy): domain Eukaryota; kingdom Metazoa; phylum Chordata; class Aves; order Galliformes; family Megapodiidae; genus Alectura; species Alectura lathami. Next base: position 319,881 of record VXAV01008302.1, read on the forward strand.
GAGGGAAACATTCTGATAACCACATCCCTGTTGACAGGCCACTGCTGTACCACCCCATCTCCAGTGCCTGCCTCTCCCCTTTCCACTGCCCTGTCCTTCACCAGAGCCCCATGCCTACCTCCTGGCCATTGCTGAGGAGGTACCCACATGTCTCCTCCAACAGAAGCACAAGCAGCTGGGATCCAAACAACAACTAACAGAAGAAATTTTGAGGCCCATTTTACATAAAAGATCAGATTCTGTGATTGTTGCAGCTCCTTTTGACCATTAAAAATGATCAGGATTTTGGAGTCTGCCATGTTTCACTTGCATAACTCTTAATTACACCAGCAAGCCTTGCGACTCCCTGCTGAATGCACCTAGTAAACACTTCTTGGGTAGGTGGTGGACTGCTCAGTCAACTGCCAACCTTGCTAGAGGCAGGATTTCATGGAAGAGAAAGTGCTTAAGAGACACATTTGGCAAAAACACCAAATTTGCTGGGGTCATTTTGCATGTTGACTGCTTGATGGAGACCACAATGAAAAACAGGAAAGTTCCAAAACCTCATAAGACCATAAATGCCATATTACGTAAGACCAAATGCCCAAGCAGTGCAGTATTTTCAGTCTGACAGTAGCCAGTAGTGGGTATGTAAGGAAGAACATAAGCAACAGGGCATGGACAGATTTTCAGTTTCTAGGAAATAGCTTTGCAAAGACAAGGCAGAAATTGGTGTTGGGTCCCATAGAGAAAATCAGGGCACATTTAGGAACCTCCTCCTACCCCACAGAAAAAGTTACCCAGGAAAACGTGCCCAGCAGCAGCGAAGAAAATGCTATAAAAGAATTGGAGCCAGACTCCAGCTAACCATGGGGCAAGGCATTTCATTTAGCTAATGCCTCAGTACCCACCACGAGATAGAGATGTTACATCACCACGGGACAGAGACAATAAAACTATGCCATGACTGAAAAGTCCTGAGGTGTGAGGGATGAGGGCCAGATGGGCCAGCTCCGGATGGGTAAGGCTGTACGGGTGTCCCCTTTCAGCCACTTTCCTTTTGGCATCTGGATTTTAGCCCCAGTGATGTGGAAGCACTGCAAAGACATTGTTCATTACACAAATAACTTACAATTGACACCCATTGTACATTATTTCCTCTCCCTTAGCAATAATTTCTTCGTTTTAAGAAAGATAGAAACAGCCGCCCTCATCCAGGCAAGAGAAGGACACAAGACTTTCTCCATCCAGTCAAAATGAGCAAACTATATTTGCACCCAAGTCATTAATAATCTGGGACTGAAAGTTATCTGAAGGGATGATTCGACCAATTGATACACAGTGGGTAAATACAGGAAGTTCCTCAAAGTATTTGAGCACAAAAAGGGAAAAGACACCTAAGACTCCCCCTAAACATCTCATCCAGCTCTAATATCAGTTGTTATTAAGTAACACAAGAGCCTGAGTTTGCCCTACCTAGCTCCTTCACAAGCCCTTTCTCCACAGGAAAGCATCATTCCAAAGATGAGTATTGATTTGTTCTTGGTGAGGGAAGTTGAGCTGTGAACACCTTGTAGATGGGAAAGGATCTCAATGCCATAAGAGCCCAGCCGTTCTGTAAACTGTGACCAACACGCATCACTGTTAGACCCCTTTTCCCTAAAGTGAAAGGGACGCTAGATCAAATTTGTCCAGGTATTAGAGGAATCTGAGTTCTGCTATAGATACAACCAAGCATCACTTTCTGTTTATAGGCAGACTATTCTAAGTGCTCTTAAACCAGCATGCCTCAGCATCCCAAAATGCAGCCCTCTCTCCTTAACATACCAAGGTTAGCAAGCCAGCTTGGTGGTGACTGTGCAGGGGATAAGCAAAGCCAAGAACCCCTGAAAACAACCAGACAACAGCTTCACTGCCTGAAACTACTGCACTCAAGATTTGAACCTGAGCCTCTGCTGAAGATGCAGTGGACGATCTCCGTGTATTTGCCTCAATATAGCTGAATTAGACGTTTGGAGGCTGGTATAGATGAGGCCAGATGGTCTGTGAGGTCTTGCTGATGTTAAAACCTATGAACTTACAGGAAGTGAGCATGAAGAAACTCAAGAGAACATACTGCTGCCTGTCCCATTTCTCTTGATGGGATATGCTCAGACAGAGAATGTGTTAGTCTTTACTAGTTGCTGTCATGTGCCTCGTTTCTTGAATTTTTCATGAGATTCTGTGCATCTGAGCATACATAGTGACAATGCTGGAAGAGGGCAAGAGTTAAGGTTATTTCGAATGTGTAGCATGAACCTGTATATTTCCTACATTTCAGAAATTTAAATTTGCATTAATTTCTCATTTCCTGCTCAGAATTAATCCTTTATGCATTCTGGAACAATACGAGACACCATTAGGCAACATTAACTTTGTGCTGAAGTTTTTGGCATGCGATGCTGTATGCTCTAATCTATTTGCAAATCAAAAGCCAATGCTTTGCACACTTCAGTGAAAAGCCAAAGGCAGCCTGCCCCACTAGAAAGGTCACCAGATTAGGACTCAAGGGAACTCTTCGAAGTTCTGCCACTGATTTACTGCTCAGTCCTTTTGGCCAAGTCCTCTCTTTTCTTTATGCCTCTAGTTTTTCCTCCCATTCTTTGTGTTTTCTATTGAGGCTGCAAGTTCTTCGGGGCAGGAGCAGCCCTCTCGTTACATGCTGGTCCTGTGCCTTGCACAGCAGGCCCCTCCTCGTTGCTGGAGCATGGCTACTAAATGCTACTTCAAGACAAAGAATTCAGAGCTTTAACAGTTTAAAGGAGTTTGGCTTTCACTCCCAGGATCTTTGGTCTCTCTCACTTGCTTCCTCGACATAAAGCTCTACAGAAGAGGTGCCGGTCAACAAGTAAGTGACAAAGTTCCCAGTCAAAGGGTTAAAGTAACCGACTCCATTAGATAAAGAGGAGAAAGATGTAAGATCATATGGCAAACTAGGTACCAGCTAATCAATAGTATTCAAAGTTGAAGGCCATACAGAGGAGCCAGGATCCATTGCACAAGTTAAGCAAAGTTTAGCGAACAGCAAGCCTGATAAAGCAAAGCTTTAACTATTTTCTGTGAAACGTTCCACCTTTCCTTTAACCTGGCTTTGGAACAGAGACCACACGCACGGATCTTCTCTGTGACTGACTCATGCACTAAAGGTTTCAGTGGAAGTTTTGAGACCAACACATGGACAATACCTCTTTAATGCCCTGACAGTTCATATACTATGTGTTACATATAATTCTCCTATTCACTGGACTCTTGATCCAAACTCTTCTGGTAAAAGGGCTTGTGGGCAGTTTACTTTCTGTCCAATGACTTCATTGCAAAGGATTTTTTTTTCCTCTGTCAAGCTTGCCATGTGCAAGTTTTCCTTCCTCTTGTTTCCCTACTCTTGTTTCCCAGTTTCTGGAAATAATTTGTGGTTTGGAAGTGGAAATGCCCTCATAGGCTTCAAAGAGCTTAAAGCCTGCCATACCAGAACAGTCCATTGGATCCATCTAATCTGCTCTCCTCTTTCCAGCCATGACCAACACCTGGTACTTCAGAAGACAACACAACTTCATAGTGACAACAGGACAGACCAGTTTTAGACACAGTCCCTTCTCTGAATAGATAGGGAGCTGTTAAAGCATACTTTCCACTTCGACCCTCGACTGCCCTAGATTTTCTGGAAAGGTTCCTCAAGGAATTGACTGAAGGGCAAACAGAGACCTCCCCACAAGGATAAAGAGACTTAAGGGGGGCAAAGTACAGCAACACATACCAAAAGAGGGCTTCCCAAAACATAGCACTACAAACACAGCTCAGCCCCTTCCAGGACTGGCTTGGCTTGCTTCCCCTGTTCAAACAAGTTGGCAAGCAAATCTTTATTGTAAGAGACAGAACAGAAGCCATAGGGGAGGTACTGAAATCTGGGGATAATTCACAAAATCCTTGCCTGTGGTGCAGAAGAAATCTAGTGCTGCTTATCTTTCATTTGTACTTCTTTTGTTACCGTTGCTAGGTTTAAATAGATAAAAGCAACTTACTGATGATCACATCTTATTTTCAGCTAATATTTTTCCTAGCTGTTTTTAAATTAGTAGGAAGCAGATATAAGATAGTGCAGACATTTTTTGGCATGTTATTTCAAGTCAAGGTGGTCTTGTGCTTCACAGATGTCCTGTATACTGCAGCAGGATTATTTGTTCAATAAAGTACACCTCTGTATTACAAAGATAACAGATTCTGTCTCTTACAAGGCTACCATTTTCCCTAACAAGCACCACCACACTTCTCCAGAACTAGCATCTCCATACAGTTATGGCAGGTCCTTTCCCATGACCAACCAGGAGTGGCAAAGCCATATTATTGGACTTTGGTCTCTCTCTGGAGACTTGATGTCCCCTTGGCCGAGAGTGACCAGGCACACTGGCTGCATTCACCTCAATTGGAGCTGTGATTGGGCTCCCACCTGGGATGTGTGCTGTACCCAAGGGCACTACTCTTGGATTGAAGGAAACCCCAAGCAGAGGACATCTTCCAGAGGTGAAGACAGAATGTGTGGTGTTACATTGCCATCTTGTGGAGAGCTCCCACTGGAAATAAAGAAATAAAGATGGTTGACTAATGAGTTGTGGCTCTACTGCCTCGCGTGCTGCAAGGACATCTTCCATTGCGAGCTCATGCCTGTCTAGATACTTGCACCCTTGCTGTAACTGAATGGGACACTCTACACTGTTATTCCTTCTTCAAGTGGTGGAGTCTGGGAGCTCCATGAAAGGCCTGGAGGTCCTATGGGTGGACATCATCATCCCATTGCTTTACCGCCTAGATTTGTAGACTCAGCGTTAAAGTTGAGCACAGATGCAGCTGGCATGAAACAAGAGTCTGGTTCTAGGCCAGTCTTCGGGGGTGGGAGGCTGTATTACCACAGCTGCCACCAGCTCCTGCAGCGCTGCTATCCACAAAAGAAGAGCATGGCTCAGCTCTGTGAATCCAGGCCTCCACATGCTTGAGCAGAGAATGAAGGAAATGCATTTCCTTTTGTTAAGTGCAGAAGAAGCCTCTGGTGGCAATGCTTTTTATAGTAGGGGTGTCCCCAGAGGGGTTCGAATATTCAAACCCACAGCATGCTCCTCCTGTCTGTGTGATGGAGTACTGCGCTGACAGACTGGAAGAGGATTACTGACAAGTGTTACCATGTGGACTTTTACTCCAATGCCCAGTATTGATTCCCATCTGGTGATGATGTGCACTTTTGTGATTGCATTGACACTATGCTCTCAAGAATCTGCAGACTGAGTTTTTGGAACAAAGAGTATTGGCATTGTTTGTTCTTTATTCAGTGCTAAGGAGGTCTGAGACTTTACAGGCCTTTACAATTATGAAGAGAGGAAAAAAAAGAGCAAAAAAAAAGACATCACAAGTCCCTGCTCCAAGGCCCTTAAACACGACACAGCAAGGAAGGCAAACCCAGTGAAAACAGGCAGGTGCGTTCCAAGGGCAACAACACATGAAAAGCACGACACATGAGTAACACCTTATTGCCTGTGCATCGTGTTGGAGAACAGCAGTGTCTCTGGAGAAGGGAAAATACATCCAGCACTGATTTGAGGGAGGAAGCTGCCCTTCCAGGTCATTCACTGCCAACCCAGCTCTCCACTATCTGGAAGTAAATAAGCCTAAATCCTCAGAATTGGGGAATGTGTCAGATCACACTTACATGCATCAGAAGTGTGGGCTGAAGTTTTCAAGAGAGGAATAGTCTTTGATTTCAAGGAAATCGGATACCTCCTCAAAGAAGGGCTCGTTTTTTGACTTGCAAGATATGGACAGCTATGGAGATACAGGCCAACAACAACAGTACATGAATGCCAGCATCTCCCAATGGGAGTAAAGGCAATAAATTTGAGCTCCACAGATTTCTGATGGGTCTTCTGCTGAACCCCAGCTGCCAGTAAATTCAATGTCTCTTGGAAATAGATCTACTGGGATGTAAAACTTCTCTGGTACTCAGAAGAACTGTAGGATGATTTCTTTGTTTGGACAAAGGTCTATTTGATAAAGGTGATGGCACTGGCAGAGTGTATTTGTTTTTCTGCAAGGCACATAATTTGATATCTCATGTGATCTTAGTTAAGAAACAAATACTTTGCACTGTGTGGAAATAGTAAGGTGTGTACTAGACTTACCAAAGTGTTTCAATGACAGATCTCAGCTACAAATAATGTAAGGAGACATTATACAAATGGGAAAATTATCAGCAAGGTGCTTTAGAAAACTGGTTGTTAGTCCAATAAGGTTTCACACTTTCAACAACAATTTAGAGAATACAAAACCTGTGACAGTGGGATTTGTAGATGATGTACAGATTACTAAAACAGTGAAGAACAAAGACAACAGGTTGTATTAGGGGGAATACATTAATTGCCCACTTAAATTATCACAACCCAACATGTGCGTTTCACCAAATGTGCGTGAAACATATCACAGCAGGCAATAAAGGCTGCCATTCAACCCTACTCATTTCCTGCCCCTAAGAGAGACATCTAAACTAAGAACCTAGTTGGCTTAGTGAAGAAATGATAACACCTCCAGGAGGAAAATCTGGCTGAAACTTGAAGGGCTGAAGCAAGGACCTACATTCAGGGTGAAAACCTCTGTCTTGGAAAGCACAGGTTCAGTGAAGGGCATAAAGAACATCAGAATTAGCCACCTCAGCCTGAGATCTCAGGGCAGTGTTTTGATGACTAAGTACTATTCTCAGGTGTATAAGAAAGGGATTATTGAGTACAACAGGGAAGTGGTTTTGTCCCTTGGTTGGCCACAGTTAAAATTATGAGCAGTATCTTCAATCTGGGCATCCCAAACGCAGGCAAGACATGGATACCTTAGAGTTTCACTTAAAGCCACAAAAATGATCTTGCAAGGAGTAACAAGTCTTGCAATGCGATGAGTGAAAGCTTTTAATTGAGTTTAGTCAGAACTTGATTTGATACTTTTACATGGAAAAGATGTCTTACCAAACCTACCAGTCTTTCAACCAAAGACACAGAAAGATTTAGAAAGACTTCAGGCTAATGTTAGGCTAACGTTGTCTAACGTGTTAGACAAATGCAACTTTGAAGCAGGATATCATTCCCTAGCTGGGCATATATTTTAACAATAGAGATGTAATGAAATCATTTGGAGTTTCTCAGCTGCAATGGACATTTTAGCACTTTGAGGGCTATGATTACGCGGAACTGCTTAGGTTTAAGAGCATGTGCTTGGACAGTAATTGCGGAGCAGCTGATGCATGGTAACTCAACATCTTTAGGTAACGTTTTCTCGGATCAATATACATCATAAATCATTCACTTTGTAGCAGCTCCTAAGGAGAATTCTGCAACCTATGTATGCCAGAGGAGAAAAACACAGAGGTTCACCACGGTCTATTCTTACCTAGGGATCAAAGGAAAAGAATCCTAAATTAGTAGTAATGGGGTACAAGGAAGAAAATAAAAAGAAAAGACTGTCGCTTTTACAAAATAATTCCTGTGATAACTTTTTGCATGGCTNAGTAAGATTCACTTACTGAAGGTAGGGATGGACAGCTCCCTTACAAGAGACTTAAAGGCTTCTGCACCAAGGGAACTCCATGCTGTCCTGCAAAACCCTCCCAGGCTGCCAAACTTCGATTTTTGATCTTAGATGCCTCCTAAACAGTTAAATAGCATCCATTTGAAGAAGCAGCTCTGAGGGAGGGTTTACTTTCCTTTGTCTGAACCAATGGTCTAGCAAAATCTAAAGGCACTGATGTGAATAGCAGTTGGGGCATCCTTATAATTACCCCAGCAAAAAAAAAAAAAAAAAAAAAAAAAAAGGAAAAAAAAAAAAAAAAAAAAAAATAAAAAAAGNTTTTACATGCCTTCCTCTGCTTTTATTCTGCTTCTTAAGCCTCCTAGACCTTACAAACCTTTCCTGTTCTCTTCCCCCATCGTTAAATCTCCAGCTTTCTTCCAGATAATCTCTACAAAACAGTTCCACATTCCCTAAACATAAATCTGTGCAACCCTGCAAGTCAATCATGCGGGGACAACATGAAATAAATGGAATTGATTGTCAAGATGACACAGAGGAGGTTGTACTTGAGTGTATTATTCATTTCCATATTTAATTCATTACATTTCTCCTTTTTTTCCTTTTCTTTTTTTTTTCCCCCCTCAATTTATATGGAGCTGCAACACATTTTCCAGTCTGCTGTGCTGGAACGTTGCAGCGTCAAGGGATTTGCGGTTAAATGTAAGACCTTGTTGTCATATTGTGTGCTGGGCCTTTGTCCTCAGGAAACCGACAGCTCCAAGTTAGATAACAACTGGTAAATCATCATCCTTGCTAAGCATTTCCAAAGGCAGGTAGGGGGGCAGGAAGGAAGATTTTTTTTTCTAGGAGCAGGAAAAAAAAGAAATCTTTCTTCCAAGGGATTAACAACTTCACTGACCACCCATCTTTGAAGCCTCCGCCTAAATCTCTGCCCTTCCCGATACTGCCATTTCTTGACCTGCTTTTTAAGTTAGAAGAGGATATTTGTCTGGGAGCTCTCAGTAGGGTGTGAAACACAGAGGAGATGTGGATCAGAAAGAGG
>VXAV01008302.1:328508-421731 GCA_013399715.1 Alectura lathami
GTGTGTCTGTGTGTGTCTGTGTGTGTCTGTGTGTGTCTGTGTGTGTCTGTGTGTGTCTGTGTGTGTCTGTGTGTGTCTGTGTGTGTCTGTGTGTGTGTGGTGGGGGGGGGGTGCAGGGCGGGAACACACACAAAAAAAAAGCCAATCTAACTTTATGTTTCAGCAATGGTCATTCATTATTCCCTAAGGGTTAAACTTGCTTGGAAAGCCCATAGGAGGAAGCCTACGCTGGTTGGTTGCAGAGACTGGATGACTTAATACAACATGTTTTGTTTTCCAGTCTCTATTCCCATGAGTTTTTTAATACGCCAACCTTAAATCGGCTAGTGAAATTTCCCTTCTCTAACTCTTCTTTAAATTTACCCTCACACCTCAGAATTATCCATAGTTTCACATTCTCCCCTTGAAGAGAAAGCATGACTTCTGTGACTCTGTGATTCCCCTCTGCCTGGGAGTCAGTGGCACACCTCTACTTCAACCCTGAGCAGCTTCTACTGCAGCCCAGCTGAGGTTCTACTTGAGCACTGGTAACTTAGTATTCTCATTCTTGTTTGCCTGTGTATGAAGCAATACAGTCCCATGGTGGCATGTTGATGCATGTAGAAGAGAAAAACAAAACTTTTAATCCTAGCCAGATGAAAGAAAAGAAAAAAAAAAAAAAAAAAAAAACAACACAAAAAACCCACTCTGAGCTCCTCCACACTCTCGCTTGNAAAAAAAAAACTTTTAAACCAAACAAAAAAAAAAAAAAAAAAAAAAAAAAAAAAAAAAAACAACACAAAAAACCCACTCTGAGCTCCTCCACACTCTCGCTTGGTAAATTTTTCTTCTGAAGCCAGCTGTTTGACAGATGGCTTCAAAGTGAAGAGTAGTGAGCACAACTTAGATAGTCTGAGGGTCCTGCTCTGCTAGTTTTTTTTGTTTGTTTGTTTGGAAAACTACAATGACAACTGGATGTAAGTCACTGCTCACAACTTCATTGTAGTAAAAAAAAAAAAAAAAAGCAATAATAATATAAAAATCACTACAGTGACATAGGTTGTACTCAAGATAAAGCAATCCGAATCTGAAAGCAGAGTAGGCTGGGGAGGAGAGGCAAGTCTGAACAGAGTCCTTCCACTGCGTTTCCTGCTCTTGAAATGCCCACAGGTTTGACTTTCAGATGTTAGGAACTGAGTGACAACAAAGATTTCTGTTACCTTAAAAATGATGATATCTTCTGATACCAGTAGGTTATTTCTTTAACAGTAGCTGCATACTTTTTTTTCAGTGGAGAAGAGAGAAGTGCTAAACCTCCAAGAAATTTGCAAGCCAGCAAATTCTAGATGAATTGCAGTATTTCATCTCAATAATTCCAGGATGTTCTGCTTTGTTTTTGGAACTTAATCTCGTCATGGTTCCAGACACAGTCAACCTCTTCCTTCTCTGCCCCTTCCATTATTTCTATATGCTTTGGTCAGGCTCACCACCCTCTTTGTAGGAATGCGTGGATGCTACATGTCTTCCTAACAGTTCCATTACTTAGTCCAAACAACCATCACTCTTCGCTCCTTCCTTTGTCCCCTTCTCTTCAACAGAGCCCCACAATCTTCTTTGAAGGAATAATTAACCCAAGCCTACCTACTCTTTCACACTCCTGCAGACTACCCTGCTCCCCATCCCAGTGGCTGTAGTTCACCTGACTAGATTACCAGCTAGTCAAGGCAGGACTATGAGATTCATATGGGCATCCAATAGACGGTGAAGGTGCAAGGTGCTGGTCCCAGGGGTAAGGATCCATTAAATTCATATTTCTACTGAACACAAGAAGGCAAACTTCCACCTGGGTCACAGTGAAACAAGAAAACTAAGAAAAGAGTGGAATGATGCAATTTAGCTCTTGTGTTAAGGACAGAAAGTATTCCTGGTTTTTGGCTTCCTTCTTGTTTCAATCTGCTCTTCTTCCTTAAACAAGCACCTTTTTGATTCTGATGCCTCCTCCTCATTTCTGGTCTTTTCAGGGCAAGTGCTGTCTATTACTAGCACTTGCATGTCATCAGTGCTGCCCAAAAGGTATTTCTGGGTCTGGAAACATTAATGTAGTCCTGGTGTCATTATGGAGATGGGAAGGACAGAAAGCAGGAGAGGGAACAAAGAGGGCACAGATACCATGTCTGAGACGAAACATGGACACAGGTAGAGAAGAGAGAAAACAAGCAGAACAGAAAAGGGATGGTGGAAAACTCTCTCGGCACAGCATGAACAGGTCTGTTTGTGCAAACTATGTGAGTGCCATATAGGAACAGGCCCTATGGCCAGCCAATAGCAGTCGTTATCCACAAAAGGAAAGAAGACACCTGGTAAGATGTTAGAATATGGATCTAATTTTGGGGGGGCTTTCTATGTCCACAGTGTTTTTCAAACTGCAAGACACGCTTTACTAATTGGCAACCAGAATCAACAAAAACATTGAAGTGATACACTACCACGACATAAATTTTCATTACAACTCCACGCCCTATTTCCAGAACTTCATCATAACTATGTGGAAAGATACTACAAATCACTTTGAGACTATTAGATGACAGTGAAAGAGTTATGACACAAGACCTGTTTCTAAATGGAATTCATACTTTTCTACGCATCCTCAGTCAGTATTAATAAACAATGTATTTTCTTGCTCGTGTGTTCATACAGAGCAAACATTGATCAAATCCGATTAGGGAATCTTGTTTAGCCTTTAACTGACCCACATATAGTTTACTGCCTGAAAGTCTATCGCAAAGCAATACAAATGTTACACAGGATCAGCTGTGCTTAAGAGCTTTGTGAAAGAAGCATATTTTGCAGGAAGTACTTGAAAGATGAGATAGAGATTGTTTAGTGTGCAAGGGATTTGCTCCAAAGCCCACTGAGGGTGATGGAATGACTTCAATTGATTCCAATGGTCTTTGGATCAGAACCAAGGAGGGGAGAACTAGCACCAGGCATAAAAGGCAACATAAAAGAAGGCACAAAAAATAAAATTCAAATTCAAAACCAAATATGATGGGAGAAGTCTGGGCCATACTGAAGTCAAAGACCTTTTTTCCAGTAACTTCAAAGGATTAGGACTTCTCCAAACAAATTGTTAAACGATACTGTAATGAATCTATTGTTCAAATGGTCTGCAGTTGTGAAAGGTCCTAGATCCAAACTTTCTCATTGCCATGATACTTGTTCCTCAACTAGGAGATAAGGAACCATGCATAATTAGAAGAATAATCTCCTGTGCCTATGAGGTGGTGTCTCTGATGAGACTGCCTGTGCGTGACAGCTGTTGTGTTTTCCATCTGTCCCACTATACTGACATACTTACTTAATACAGACCACTACCATCAGATGCCAACAGCTGTAGCTAATCTGTATATAGTTGTTTCTGGTGAAAAGTTTTTCAGATCAGAATATGCCAGTCCATCAAACCCAAGACTTTTGATGGGGGACATATTTCCCAACTCCCTCTAGTTTTAAATTCCAATTTTGTTTTTAAAATTTAAGCCACTAGCAGTAGAAGAGTAAAATATAAAGACAACGACTATCAGAATAAAATGTTTTAGCTGATGCTAGAGGAAAAAACATTCAAAATCTGCGCTTTCATTTTGCAGAAAATTTTGAAATTTTGGCTGTTGGCCCAAGTTTAAAACACAGGTTTGCTTAAAAAAAATTACTGAAAATGTTCACAGGATAGGAAAGCCGTTTCCTGCCAACTCTATATTGGCTTACAGCTCTGACGCATGCAAGCTGGGTTTGAATTAGCAGATTAGGCCCAGATCCAAACAGGGACCTAGGCACTTAAAGTGGGACTGAGGTATGCGAGTCCCAGACAAAGGTCCTCAGTCCCTGGAAACCACCGAGTTTTCAAAATTAATAATTCTACTTTGGAGCATGCCCCAGAGCACCTCAGCCTCTACAAGTAGCTCCATGCCCACCTCCACCTTCACCTCGCGCCAGCTTTTCCCAGGCTCCCCTGCTGCATGCCCACCGAAACCAGGGCCCTTCAGACATGCAACAGCAACGCCGTTTTCTTCCAAAAACACAAAGGGAGGAAGAGGTGGTACCACCTTATCGTACAATAGCTCAGCTCTTGCAGCACACACCCAGGCAGAGCTGGGTGATTTCCCTCTCCTACCCGCCCTGCGGCCCAGCTGAAGGTCTCCTTCTCCTCCCTGCTGTCCTTCAGTCTTGTGCAAGGGAGGATCAGAAGATGTCCTTTGCTGTCCCCTATCAAGCAGGTGTTTAAACACCTGATGTCATTATTTTCAACATAGGAATGCAGAAAGCATTCTCAGAGGGAAAAGAAAGCCCAAAAGCCACACGTTTTCTCTTCAGAACAGGTCTTTGGATTTAAGACATCCCGGTGCCCTCAGTGCTGCCTTAGCCTCTCTCTGGCAGCTCCGCAATTAGCACTGGCCTGTTTCCTATCTTTCCCCAGGTTTTACAGTAGGGGCAGAGGCCTCTGTTTCTGTGGGTCAGGATGAGGCCCCATGGGTCTCAGCCCTTGCACCCTGTGACAGGCACCAGGTCAGTTAAGCTTCCCAGCCCCTCTGGTGGCTGGCAGCCCCAGCTGAGAGGGCTCAGCCTGCCGCTGGGCCTGCAGCCCCACTGCGCGGCTGTTGCTGCCTGCGAGTACACAAAGCTGAGACTTAGGCTTCCTTGTTTACATCTCCTCCTTTCTTTTTATCTTTTCCACCCCCTGCTTTTTCCCCCTCTTAGCAAAGAATGTTTTTAAAAACAAGTGCCTGCGTTTGAGCTGCTGCAAACTGTAGTTTCCTTGGAGAAATGTTTGTGCTCTTTAAGTTAAAGTATTTCCGAAACATATAGGAAAGGAATTTCATAAACTGCTCACTGAAAAACATTCCATACATTCCCCTCTCATCCAGAGACACCCGTGTGTGGTCTCCAACAAGGTCAGGTTTGGGGCTACGTAATGGGGACAGAGATTCCAGCACTCAGAAAACAACAGATACCACAGAGCGTGAGGCGGGGGGGAAAGACCTCGTGACTCCCCATGCTGGAGGCTGGGAGACCACCGGAAAGGCAACAGACAGTAAACACCATGCGTTATCCCAGGGAGGAAAATCCCAGGAAGAACCTCCCGCGTATCTGTTGAGAGAGCGACACTGGGCTCTGCACTGCTAAGGAATGGAAAGAAAGGAGGGCAAGCTGGGGTCTCCTGGTTGTTACTTCACCTGAGAAATGCGAAGACGCACAGGGAGGTCCTTTAGAGGTAAACTGGATGCCTAGAGCAAACACTGGACAGCCAGATAAGGGAGATGGTTACAGCTGGGTGCTGGGGCAGGGATGAGCACCCTTGTTACAGACAGCCTCCTCTCCATGTTGAAATCAGGGGCTACCCCTTGGTGTGCTCTGAAGCTCTAGGAATTAGTGTTCTGCACATCTTCAGTTTACACTGATTGCAGAAACCATAACATAGTTATTTCCAAACCGAGTAATGTGAAACATGCCAAAGGCACCATTCCTAATCCACTACGATGGACATGACTCACGGCAGGTCTTAAAACAAAATTATCTGAAGAGAACAAAAAAAAAAAAAAAGGCATAAGTAAAATAGTCTTGTGGAGAAAGTCCTTCTCTAGTACCTGATGAAATGCCACAAGATGTGTTTCATTACACAATTTTCCACTGAAGCCCTCATGCTAGAATGGATTTCTGAGTTTAGATCATCTGGAGACGTGTCAGCTCACAGGAGATACTCTAAGAGAGTAACATATAGAACAAGTCTGAAATGGAAGCCCAGGCTTTGTGGAAATTGATAAGCAAGTCCACACTAGGAACATGATTCCTGTTGCCCTGCTTACATTGTATCAATATGGACATCTGCATGGATTATAGGTGACCAGTTATGCTGTGAAGTGAGACTGTTTCAATTTGGTAGAGTATTGCTATTTTCTCGAGGCTCATTAATGACCACAAGTCTTGCTCAATGAAATCATGATCCAAACCTCTTCACCTATTCACCATGTCACTCATGTAATTAAGCAGATCTGTCATCCTCGGCCACCATCAGGGAGACTTGAGCCTAAGCTGTGTGTTCTCGCTAAAATTTAGCTCCATTTATAAGTGCATGAGGAAAAAAAAAAAAAAAAAAAAAGGAAGCTTAGACAGGAGATATCAGATCTTCAGTCACCTTTACAAAAGTATCTCATTGCAATAAACTAACCACAAACAACAACCTTTCTAGATTTCTGTAGTAAATTACAAGGAATGAGAAATAGCTGGGAACAAATATACACTCAATATTACAGCTGCTAAACCCTTTAAATCTAGGACCTTGAGTCAGTCAAAAGGAAATGCAGGGAATAACTACAAATATCCAACTCTGTCTTGTGCATCATCTTGACTGGATGAAGCAGCTGCTAAGTGAAGCACAACTGGTTGCCTTCATTGCTGCTGCCGAAGATTGTCTCTGCTCTTCTGTTTGTGCTCTCCTAGCTCTTTATAAATTCAATCCAGCTATTAACAATATCCATTAGCTTCTCCAGAAGATTATCTCAGCTTTAGCAACTGGAATGTAGGGATTAGAAAAAAAACATTCAGTTTTGTTTTTAATAAAAGTATATGTTGATTTAAACTGAGGGCTTTTAACATCTGTTGTGCAAGTCTTTGTGGTAATAACCCTCAGAGATTTTTGGAGCGGGAGATAATTTAGTAGGTAATAAACATCAGTGATTTCATTAATAAAATATTTTAGCATAGACATTACAAATGGGAAGAAGCAAGGCTTCTACCTGCTTAATAACAGTATTGCTGAGGCTAAAACTCTGGCTGCTGGCACAGCAGAAGATGACCTGGTAGCTTTTATCACAGCTGCAGCCATGGCTACTTCAAGGAATGTGCAGTGGAAGAATAGCTGCATCCAGGGCCCATCAGGAAGCTTCTGACTACCACCATATGAGGTACTGATTTCGAAATGCCTTACCAACAAGGGGTTGTTCTCAGTTCCTGACATTGCTTTAACCCAGCTGACAACACTTTCTTGGAGTGCTGGATGCCTGTTAGCTGGAAAATGGTGACATAGATCGAGCAGGAAGTATGGCAAGACATTTTGCCAGCTGCTGGGTTACTCAAGCAGGCCCAAAGAACCACAGTCCCTGGCAGAAGGGTTGAAAACCTTCTGGAGGAATCTGTTTGTCTTCCTCCATGGGAAAAGCTTTTGAAAGCAATTTCCAGCCAAAACCAAATTTCTTCTGGAAATCTTTTTATTGATCATTTGCCTGTGTTGAAGGAGACAAACTTGAAAAAAAAAAAAAAAAATTAGTTGAAACCTCTGAAGTCAAAAATGGTAACTGCAGAAGGAGGGAAAATTATATGGTGGATAGAGCTATCCTGCAGGCCTTCAGAGATCCAGACAGAGACCAAGTGATGGGAAATGCCCCAGGCCACACGATGGTGCATGTTCTGCTGGCCTTTCACACCAGCTCTTCATTCCCTGCACAACAATGATAAAAGTAAGAGTGCTGTGCATTTGGAACTGAACCTAATATGGGATTGCATCCCAGCAGTTTAGGTTGAGCTAAGGAGAAGCAGTAAGTCTTCTCCCTCTGCTCCCTGTTATCTGCTGGGCAGCAGGAACAAATGAACTGGCCAGCCTGCTCCTGTCCTGCCTGAAACACTTGACATCTCAAGCAACTTAGCACTGTCCTTTGCCAAGCAAGCATTTGCTCTCTTTCTATACCCTGCTCCATCCTCAGCAAGGGACAGGGGCTCTGGGGTGCTCTTCTCCAGCCTTGGAGAGAGGCCAACCAGTCCAACAGAGGCCAACTCTGAATGTGCAGCACTGCAGCAGGTATCCCAGCTCAACACTCCCATGAAAAATGCACATGAAGGGAGAGTGATTTGTGCCAGAGCATGCTCAATGAGAAGCATCTGAAAGGCTGTCCTTCCCTGTGGCTTTGTGGTAAGCGTAAACATAACAGCTTGGGAAACTCTTTTAGGGCTCTGCTGAAGGACCCCTTTAAGGCTTCCTGCCCACAGGAGTTTCCTCCTTGGCAAATGGCTGAGTGGGGCCTCTCAGTGCTGCCTCTCCCAAGGCATTGACAGCTCTCTGCTATCTGGGGTCAGGGAAGGGTGATGCAGTAGGGTGTGGTTTTCCCCTCTTGGTGACCAGGACCAAACCCAGGTTCTCCTACAAACCTAGAGTCATGCAGAAGAAAGAGTTGTGCAGCTCTGCAGGGAGAAGGAGAACCTGCCTGTGCCCAGGTCTCTCTGGCTGTGATCTCCAGCAAGAGGGATAGAAGACATCAAATCTTTTCTAGCAGAAAAAAAAAAAAAAAAAAAAAAAAAAAAAAAAATACAAAAAAAAAAAAAGTATTACCTAAGATGAAAATGTGTTTGCACAGATGAGATGGATGAGACCAAGTAAATGCCTTGGGAGGACAGAATCGTTTATATATTTTCAGATGAGATCACAGACCTACCTAAAGGCAGCACTACCCTGATCTGGAAAATCAGGCAAAAAATATGATTTCTATGACTTCCCTGGAATTATAACTCTTTGTCATCTTTTTTTTTTTTTCTTTCCCCCCAAACCTGTTACTTAGTGCAGTTCAGCTTTTTCTCCCAGTGAAGGCAAAGCCAGCTCTAGCCATCGAGGCGACAGCCAGAGAGGGAATGAGAGACAGATCACTTATTTTCTTCATTTAATAAGATGTGACACACTGTCAGTGGTCTCAGCCCTTAAAGAAACTGTTACCAAAGATGTTCACACTGGGTCTTTGACACTTGTCACACAGTGTTCAGAAAGAACACGCTGTCCCTTGACTCAGAGATGGATGTATTTGAGACTGCATTTGAACTGCATAGCCAACTCATGCTATGAAGCATCCTAAAATCATAGTGATCACAGGTACAAAGGACAGAACATGGCTGTAGCAGACCCAGCCCACAGGCACAGTCTTCCACTCCACTACTGCAAGGTTGTGTGGAGAAGAGATGGTGTGTACCTTGATAGGGAGCCAGGGCACTAAGGCACAGACCCAAATCCATCAGTTAGGACAGAGCTTATCTGGGTATACCACTTCCATGTAGCTCTTTCTCAAAAGCCATCTGTGATCTTATCTCCATGCCTGCCCTGCCCACATTCTGGGCTTCTCAGACAGCACCACAGAGCATCCCACCGTAGTATTGTCCACTTCCCATGAAAGGGCAGTTGTAACACTATTGACTAGCAGAAATGTTCTTTATCCATGAAAGCCAGACACATCTGAGGATAGAAACATAAAATCATTAAGGTTGGGAAAGACCTCTGAAGATCACCTAGTCCAACCATCAGTCCATCACTACTATGCCTAATAGACCATGTCCCCAAGTGCCACTTCTGCACATTTCTTCAACGCCTCCAGTCACAGTGACTCCACCAACCTCCCTTGGCAGCCTGTTCCAACACCTGACCACTCTCTTAGAGAAGAAGCTTTCCCTAACATCCAACCTCAACCTCCCTTGGTGCAAGTGGGGGCCAGTCATCTGGGACCTCCTCAGTTGACCAGGACTGCCACTAAATGATGGTGAAAGGCTTGGCAAGCACTTCCACCAGCTCCAACAGTACCCTCAGCTGACAGACCCAGTGTTATCCAGAAAGGTGACAAGAATTTTCTATAGGTTTTATCAGGTATTCTAAGCAGAAAGAATCACTCCTGAAGCTGTTTGTGAATGAATCAGGGAGGGACAATCCTATTTTTCTGACTGACTATAGGGAATTTACACATTTCAATATGTGGAAAAAAAAAAAACAACACTACCAGTTTCAACAACAACAAAATCTAATGTCAGTTAAAAGATGTGATTTTTATTTGTTGGTTTTGTTTTGATTTTCTCTAGAAGACTAAACAATTATTTAGGCATCTAGACCACAAATAAAATGTTGGTAAACATAGGAAAGATTAAATTGTTTGTAATTACTTCTGCAACATCAGTTTTCACCATGGATGCTTTTGCCAGGCAGGTCCCCAGTTGCTCCTGTTAACCTCTGTGCTCAGCAGCGTGGGAAGCAATAGCACAAAGTTCAAGATTTGCCATTTTAACAAGCCGTTGAGAAGAATCACTGAAATGCAAAGATTTAACCCTCTGCCGATTTTCTTTCTTGATACTTATTGCTTTGCAATTGTTGCTTCCTTTCAGTTTCAGAAATGACCTCAAAGCTACAGAGACCCTCAGCCAAAGGGCATGGCTGAGGCCAGACACATTGCCTCAGCTCACCGATGTGTTGGCCTTCCTACTTTGCAGCAAGGAACCTACATCTGAGAAACGCATCTGTGGCTCAATCCATTACAAACCGCACAGAGGAGAACAATCGTGAAATGGTGAAAAAGTGGTCAGTAACAAAGCACAAAAACCCCCTTTGTTCTTCCACATAGACTGGCCAAAGCCCTATGATCTAATCATAGCTTTAATGAGAAGGATGTCTTGGCTGTCCCCAGGCACACAACACTGCTAGTGCTGGTGGACTAGGATGCCTGGGGACCCATGCCACAAAAGAGAAAAGGAACCTCAGCAAACAGCAGTTGAGGAGGACATACAGTTTTGCTGCTTCTTTTATCTCTTCTTAACAGCCTAATTGGAGTGTAATGAATTTGGGGTTGGTGCTTGCTGCCAGACTTGCTTCTTTGATGTGTTTTTGGCCTCTTTGCTATAAAAATGCGATGGAAACCCAAACCAAGATATTACACCTCCATAAAGTGTCTCTGGGTTTACCATAAAATTCCGCCGTTTGTTCCAAATGGCCAAAGCCACTAACAGGCCCCTGCTAGCCAAGATGCTTGGGTAATGAATAAGAAGCAGAGAGAGATGCCACTGTGAATCAGAACTAGGAATGTGTGCTAATGGCAATAGAGACAGATCCTGAGCTGTAATGTGGAACAGAAGAGTACTGTGCTCTGTTCCTCTGCAACCACGTCCAGCAGGAGTTGCTGGCGATGTCTCAAAGCCTGCAATGGGGTAAGAAGATTTGGGGAAGTAGGTAGCATACCTAGGACATGCCTATGCAGCACCTTGAGCTGGTCACACCGCCAGCAGCCAGGCCACATTTGTGCCTAAGCACTTCGTTTGCCTTTGGAGGCTGGACTGGAACACAACGCAATATACCCATATGTGCCACATATTTGATGTGCAGACTCACTTGGTGGTGGCCAGCAACATAGTGTCCTTCACTCATGCATTAGCTTTTCTCCCACTCAGTTGTTTATTGTTCTTCTTTAGCTTTTGAGAATTTCCAGGCAAATCTCTCTCCTATGCTATGACAGCAGAAGCCCACCAGGCCTTTTTTGGCTCTCAGTGGGTCTTTCTCACCAGCAAATATTAGCCACAAACAACACACATCCAACACATCAACTGCCTTGGTTTGAACTTGAGGTTGTCACCACTGCCTGCGATAGCCTTCTGCCAGGGTCACCATCCTCGCAGTGAGGAGGGCAGAAGTGTTAGTGGCACATGAAGCTCTGAAGGGCCTTCCCAGAGCACATCCCACACTGCAGAGGGGCCCCCACCACCTCACTTAGAACCCTCAGGCCCATGATACTTCATCTGGGCACATCTGAGAAACCCAGTAATGTTCAATGATCAAAATAGTGGGAGGGCTTCACATAGAGTACAATTCCAGAGACACAACAAGATAAATCATGGAAAGTTGGTTCTGAAACAGCTCCATCAAGTATGCACGTTCACCTGTTTCTATTCAAATACCAACTAAGTAAGCTCGTATTTGATGAGTCAAATTATCTACACCAAAACTCACAGAGCCCAGAGAAAAATCCAACTGCATATCTGTTTGCCCGTCTGCAGTGATCTTGCTCATGATAAAAAATGATGTGCCTGCTCAAAAATATTCTGGACATCGACAGTTCACTTACTTGCAGAGTATTCAAGGCTGAATTCCCCCCCCCCCTATTTAAACCAATATAGCAACATCCATTTTAGGGAAGCTACCTTAGGTTGACAGATGCTGAGAAACTGAGCCTGACTCTTCCTAGAACTGCACTAATTCTGTAACTGCATGTTTGAGACACAGCCTGCTGCTAAGATACACTTCTAGTTAAACGTTGCCCTTGTTCAGCTATGATTCACATATAAGAGCAGTTAACTGGTGCAGCTGTTCTGGACAGAAGCCTGCTTTTCGCAAGAAAAGTGCTTTCTGGAATAGGTATACTAGCGCAGCTTTGCCAATAAGCATAGAATCACACTGTATCCCCAAATCCCAGAAGAACTGTGCTCCCAGAGACTGACACTAGAGGCAGGGACAACCCTTTTTGCCTTGCAGAGCCCACTATCACCTTAACTCCATTGGATGCAAGTGAAGAGGTATTTTCCACCTTACTTGTTACTGAGGTGGGAGTCAGAGGAGAAATGAAGAAGCTACAGCTGAATATTAACCTCACAGCTCCCCCGAGCCCTAGTGCCCTGCTCACTGCTCCTTGGGACCGTCACTCACCCAGGGCCATGAGCACACCAGACCATACACGTGCAAGCAAACGTACACAGCTGAAGGGCTGGAACAGCTCCTTTTACTGAACATCTGGACTTACACATATAAACTACTCAACACTCTCATCCAGAATTACAATGTCTTTCATATCTTATCTCTCAAAAGCCACTTATCAGCCCACGGCATTCAGACTGCAGTATCTCCCGTCTGCCAAAGTGGAACCCAGCCATGCACAAACATGAACAACAGCAGCCCCTCTCTCCCACGCTGACGGCTGCAGCTCCTCTGATGGGGGCTTTGAATTCGGGGGCAGTGGGAACAGCTCCATCTACTCTGCTGCCACAGGCTCATGGAGGATCTTTCACAGAATTTAATCATGGGACAACAGATCACTGGAGGAGGAATGCCTCCTTGCATCCCAGGCTGAGGAAGATGAGAGTTTAGATGCATGTATTCATGTTCCATGTTATGGTGATGGACAACAAGGAAATATTCTTTAGCAAACACTGAAGCGTGTCTCACATCACTGCAGCACCCAGATGCTTCAGGTATGCCCTGGAGCCTTCACATCCTTGATGCTGCTCAAACACAGACCGAAAAGACAGGTTTGTGCCCATACATGAACATTCAATAATGGGAACTAGTCTGAATTTTTGTTTAATAATGGTTTCTTCCTTAAAAATAAAACAAACAAACAAAAAATTCCCTTTTGTTTCTAACTCTAGCAAAATGTTTGAGACAAAGCTTCGTTAACGGATTGACATTTTGCAGTCTTTGTGAAGGAGGAATTACCTGTTTTTTTCTGGTTTTGCTCTCCCTTCTCCTTTTAAAGTATAGAGAGGAGCAGAGGTGGGAATGCAAGAAAAACTTTCAGCTTCATAGCCATGAAAACACTCTGGTTTCCATGCTCATTAGGCTAAACTCCTTTTTCCCCCCAAACTTTCAAGTCTGTCCACGAAAATTCTGAAACAAAAGGGAATATTCTTCCTCTGTGACATAAGAGATGACATCACTACTCTCCAGCATTGAGCTAAAAACCTGTATAAATACTAGACCATGAGACAGAAGCCTAGATATCACCGTAATAAGAACAACAGCAGTCCTCTCCTTAGGACGCAGATGGTGCCAGGGCCGTGTCAGAGGGGAGGCGGACAGCAGCAGGGCTGGGAGGAGGAAGGCAATGACTTTACAGTGGGAAAACGTTTAACATAACCCAGGATCGTCACGAGCTCTGGACTAGCCAAGCTAACATTGCATTTCTCGGCTGTATGGACTGCACATGGGCCGTACATGTTTTTGCTCAGTCCAAGAGGTCTGTCGCAAGAATAACCTTCTCCACTGTTATGAAACTGAAGTTCAGGCGCAACTCGCAGCCGATGGGTCTCGTTCCAGCGGCCGATGATACAGCCCAGGGAACAATGAAAAACCAGATAATCAGGCACCCTTGGGGAAACAGCGGGAATAACATCCCTCATAGTGGTGACTGTAGGAGAGAGTACAGGTGCCATGCCTTGCCTTCCCTGAGCGTCCCCCAGGCCCTCGTACACTTCGGCCCCATCAGGCAGTCCTCCTCTGGCAAAAAACCACTCTTTCAGATGCTGCTGCCAAACCTCAGAAATGTATATTGCTGTTCTGGCTATGTTCAGGAGGAAGGGGAAGGGAAAGCAGTGCGCAATTTTCAACAGTTTCTCCTCAGTAGAGGGGCCCCCTAATTTTCTGAAAGGGGCCATGGAGGAGGGGGAGAAAAAGAGAGAGACTCTGTCCCTCCTTAATCCCTTTTACCAAATTAGTTATACATGGGGAATTCATGATGGAGTTCCCCCTTTGGGCTTTGAGCCTCAAATCATTTCATAACACACAGAGCCCATCTGAAACCTTTTGATCACGTCACTTCTGAGGTTGCTGTGTTTATGGGTGTAGTCGCGCATGCAGGCGGTTGGGATGGGGAGCAGAGGCACCCTGCACTCCATTACAGAGAGAGAATTAAACAACCTGAAACACAACAGAAACAGGGAAAAAAAAAAAAAAAAAAAAAAAAAAAAAAAAAAAAAAAAAAAACAGAGAATGAAACAACCGGCTATTGCCCAGGCTACACAGAAACAAGGCAAACGAAGGGCCTACTCTCAGCCCAATGGGCTGCTTTGTCTTGAACAGGTCTTGTGTCACTCCAGTGCAACTAAGTTCCAAGTGTGTGTACATAGAAGTGGTTTCCAAAAGCCAACGAAGACAGCGAAAGCATAATGCAAAGCCCCCTTTACCAGAGTTTGGGACTTTGGCTACAGCACTCTACAGCCTCGACTCCCAAGAACTACCATAAATTGTTACTGGGCTTAAGTCATTTAAGATCCTACAGCTCAGCTGAAATTATTCAGATGATCAAGAAGAGCAGAAACCTCCCCTCAGGCTAATAGGAATGAGGTCTTCAAGCTCAGAGGTATCAGACCCTCCCTGAAATCAGTGATGCTTAGACATGTTAAGAAGTGCCTTCAAGGCTCTGTATCTAAACACCAATGCCTGCCCTAAACAAAAATAAAGTGTCCAGGAAAGTTTACATGGGTTACTAGGAGACTCTGCATTTCTGAGAGTCTAAGCAGAAATATCAGGGCCCCAGCAAATTTTACTCACTGCTGGTTATTAAACCAAGAGTTCAACTGGTTTAATTAAAATTCATGGTAAATAGATTTACTTTCTCTGGTGCTCTGTGTGGACATATATAAATACATTTACATCCATGTAGCTAAACCTGGTAACTGACTCTAAATGTTTCCACATGGTGGCTTGGATTTTTTTTTTTTTTCCAAACTAAATAAATTTTAAACCAATTTTCTTTACATTGGTGGTTTTGCATGTCCACAAGGCCTGCAGGCCTCTTGGATTGGAAAACTTGGCATGAAATTCAGCCCAAAAGGCCAAGTGCTGAAACCCAATGAAAATGAAACCATTGCAATCTATAGGGGAAGCTGTCTGCTCGGGCTGTAAGCACGTTCCTAGGGCATCACTCCTATGTGAACCAGGGGGCAGGCATGGTTGGAACTCGCCCTTGGACACAGCCACCACTCAGCCCCCAGCAGGTTTGAGATTTGGCAGCAGTGAGCTCACATCATGGCTGGTGCAAATCCCTTGAAGTATAGAGTTTGGGAAGATCAAAATCTGATCAGAAGCGTTAGGAAAAAAAAAAAAAAAAAGAGTAGCTTTAAACTAACTGGAAACCTGGCCCAGGGCTTCTTCAAAATCTGGCCCAGGGCTTTCCTGCAATTCAGCCCAGGTTTACAAACTTGGCTGGTGTTAGGTTTATTGCACCTAGTTTCGGGCTTTGCTGTGAACATTTTGTGGAGATCCAGCTCTTGAAATTAACTGGGCTCTGCTGTTTTGAGCTTGGACAAGCATCCCTAAAGTCCATAAACTCTTCACCAATCTATTTACTGTCATGTAGAAAGTACTTGAGGGTCAGCTGCTTTATTTTTATGGGAGAAATTGTTGTTGTGTATGAACAGTACACCAAATCACTAAATTCAAATGCATGAATGGATGAGATGGAGACTACTTACTGCAAAGCTTTGACTTATCAAAGTAACATTTTACATCACTGAGGAGCCAGGTTTGTTGCAGTCCTGCTTCCCCACCATGGTGCCTAGACTGGCAAACCTCCAGAAGCCTTGGAGGAGCACCCAGCACTTGGTATGCTTCTAAACGGAGGCAGAAGCTTCACACAAGACGTTTATCCAGAAAGATACCAGCTGAGATGAAGATTTTCTGCCTCCTGGTAGGCTTGGGGCAATGAAGAAAGCCAACAATACTTTTGGTTTCCCAACATTAGTGCTTTTAGTACCTCTGCTGCTGTGTAAAACTAGAAAAGAATGTGTTTTATTTACTGTTGAACTAGTATTTTTCCCCCCAAAAAAACCCTCAAAAATGGTGACCACTCAGAGCAGAGCCAAGCTGGCTCTTGGCAAAGGTTCAGTGTGGCTCTTATTACTGAGGGGAGTGTGGTCATGTTGCTGAGATAGTGGCCTGGGAGTCAGGCCACTGTTCTTGGCTACCCCACAACCCCACTGTGTAACCTAGGAAAGTCACGTCTCGCCTCCACAGCCCCACGTTCCTCACCGTCCCGTGCCTCTTGGCCATTTAGGCTGCCAGCTTTATAGTCCAAGGTCTGTCTCTTACTATTCTAGCTACCACCATAATTACAAGAATTTGATACACATTGCTTTCCAGCACCCCTTCCCATGGAGCTTTGCTGGAGCAGCTCCCTTTGTTTTCACGAGCAGCAGGGCAGAAATGTGAATTTACATGTTTTCTCCAGAGTTTTCTTGCCCCCTTCTCAGCAGGTCCCATACTCACACCACATCTGGGGGACATCTTCATATTTGTCACTTGTATTCTCATTCCCATCCAGCAACCCTGGGGTCATTTGCAGTCTTGTAACTTCATCATTCAGTGTGCTCACACTGTTTCCTCCTTATTCACACACATGCACAGCTGGGGCACCATGCCAGCCTCTACTGTCCCATTCTGGAAAATACCTGTGCTGCAAGGGACAACCTACCTCATCACCCAGCAGAACCACTGCCAACATCCTGCCCTGCAACCTGGAGAACCTCATTTTACCGGGGACAGTCAATACAAAGGCATACACTTGTCGCACAAAGAGCCTGCAGTGTCAGCAGGAGTTGCACAAAGGGAAAAAAGTGATACAACTCTGGTGAAATGAGCCCACAGGGAAACGGCACAGCTAGGATTACAACTCAAGAGAGCACCAAATGGCTGCCACGTGCACTGAGGCTTGCTGCCCTCACTCTTTTATATGGCACTTCTATGCATTTACAAATCAAGACTAACACATGACACATACATGCTAGGCACACAAAGTGTGAGCGTGCATGCACGTGCACACCACCTCTACAAGGGGCATGACAGGCGGTGAGGGCAAAGTAATGACACGCACCTATACTATCTGTCCTGATCTAACCCACCCCAAACCATGCCTAATTTCAAATCCTGCAGATTCAGCCAAGCATGAGCTGAGATTTCTGAAGGTTCAGGCAGGACAGGCAGATGATCACACTGAGATATTGTCTATCTCAGCTCCTTCTCAGAGCTTGGCATTGTGTGTTTTATCAACAAATAACATGTCTTTACTACTGCCAGCCCTGCTGAACCACTGTAGCTGCAGACAAGCAAGCTGTGTTTGCTTCTCTTTCATTTGTCATCAACACAATAGCCAGCCAAGTTCTCATTCCAGCATCTCACTTGTTGGTAATAAACAGGCAAAGGGAGAAAAAGCTGAATTTCATCTGCTGCGCTGATACAGAAGCATAGGTAAAGCGAAAAAGCCTCAACACACACACACACAAAAAATCTCTGAAAAAAAAAAAATAGGAAAGTAAGAAATTAAAAAAAAAAAACATCAGGTTGATTCAAGTTTCTACTCTTTGGACAGCATTGTGTATATGCGCTCTTCCTTCACCAACACTTGCTCAAGTCCAGTTTGACATGAGATTTGCAAGCAGCTTCGAAGATATTCTCCCACTTATTCTCAGACAGTAGCAACATCTCCCAACCCCCTCACTGAAAGCAGTGAGGAAGAAGCCTATATCCCCTTCACACCCAGGACCATCCTGAGGTTTGGTGACACTTATGAAGCAAATGATATCCAGAGAGTAAAAGAAAGCAGAGTCAATTCCCTCTCTGCAGTTACCAGCTCAGATTTCGCTGCTGACTGCAGAACTGGAGAGCAGGTGGGAGTGGGCCATTATCACTAGAGACTGTGGTGCAGGGCAGTCAGACAGCTTAATCTACACTAAAAGCATCCGCTGAACTGCCCAGGGCACCACCAGTTTCTCCCTTAGCAAGCTCAGTAAAGGCAAGGAGATCTGGGCACAGCTGGTGAAGCAGCAGAACAGAAGAGCTGTTGTCTAGACTCGTCCATTCCCCCTGCCCTGCTTCGGCACCCAAACTGGCTCCCACTTGCCATTGCAAAACTGGAGAAGGCCCATGCACGGCTGGTGCCTGATGGAGCAGGGAGCTCCAGACCCAAGCAGCACATGATAGCTGAGAATAACAAGTCTCTGAGACAAGCAACTTTCCTATGCAGCACCTCTGGACAGGATGGTGCTCCTGTACACACAGCACAACAAGACACGATGGAAACAAATCACTTGCAGAACCTCCCTCCCCTCCTCTCAGAGGCTGTTCTTTGCAAGGTGCTTTACAGGGCACAGAAAGGAAGAAGAATAGATGTACAGACTGCTACAGACACCAAAGAGAGCAAACAGCACATCATGGACATAACCACACTGCTTAAATGTGTTCATTCGGTGTTTTGGGCTCAGCAGCCCAACAGCATATGCAGTACAGCATAAGAATAGAAGAGGACTCAGATTTAGATGTTAACTTGGTCAAAAGGAGATCAAGAAACCTTCTATGTGTGTTTGGCTTCCTAAAATCTGCACTCGGGCCGTTTCAGGTTTAGATCAAAGCCCCCCTATTAGCAGGGTACAGAGCAGGCTGCAAGGGGAAAAGGCAGGGAAGGAAGATGAGAGAAGCCACAGACAGGAAGACCTCTGGAGTGTGTTAGTAGGTTGCTGAAAGGGAGGAACAGTTTTGAAACATGAGCACAGAGATAACATCTACTCTAAGGTGAGGATGAGCTAAATATGTCAGAGGCCTTTCAGCACAATCTGAGCACATATGAAGTGATCTAAACAGTAAACAGCACATTTACTAATGGCCTCCTAATTTATTTCTGGAGCCACATCGCCTTGCAGATCTCTGTCATCTGCCCTGCCCACCAACAGCCCCAGCACTGGGGAGCAGAGCAGGAGCTCTGTGACCTGCTTTCCACAACACCCACTGATAACAGAGCCCTGCAAAGCACCAGAAGGCCCACGCTTCGAGGTGCTTGACCTCACATTTCCCAAACACAGAACACTTCACAACAAGCTGCCTCAGTGCCTCGGAGCACATGAAGCAGGGGGAGGAAGAGGAAATACAACCACAGAAGCACACAGAAGCCAACACAATCAGCCCCAGGGTTGGGGAATCCCTCCTCATATATATACACACATGTATTTCATATCCACACTAGTCACCGCTATAGCAACTAACACAACAACGATATCCTTTTAAAGGCCCTGTGGTAAGGAGGAAAAATATTTTGCTACATATATTGTCGCATATTGACGTCAAAATCATTTGAAATAAACTAACCTTTAAGCTCAGTGGCTCTGGTCATCATTTCTCCTCTGCAGGTATGAAATTACATTCACGTCACAACGAGCATCTGTTACCTTTAATGAAAACCAAAGACAGCTGAGTTAGAAAGTTTTCTATCAAACTCTGTCCCATACTCCCACCAAAGCAAGACAAAATTTTTAAAAATCTCCAAAAATCTATGGAGGAATAGAGGGCCATACCCTAAGGGTGCCATTTAGTCACTCCTCTGGCAACACCCATGCTGACGTCAGAGGGAAATTGCTGATTTTGGTAATTAGTGAAAACTAAGAACCTGGAGTCAGCTGTGACAATTTAATTCAGCTGAGCATCCAAAGAGTTCATTGGAAAAAGGCAAGCTGACAGAGCCGTGTCTGGGCTAAGTTGTAAAAATAGAATGCTCCATATGAGAGGGATTTTAGGAAGCTTGCTTCCACAGCCAAGAGCTTGTAGATCAGAGCAGCTCCACCTCTGTGTGTGTGCGCGTCATACCCTGCATTGGGGGCCTTCAACAAGACTTGCACTCTTTGCACTAACATCATCAGTGCAATTATTTTTATAGACACTAATTAATTAGCTGCTGCTATACATCCAAGAAATACAGGTGAATGGGTTTCAGAGGCAGAAGGGAAAGCAGGGAATTTAGGATGTTCATTTGCAGTGGGCTGTATGAATATACATCCCCACTGAAGCCAAAGCCCAACAAGCACAAGCAATGCAGCCCCATAAAGGAAGAGGCTGGACACTGGTGATGGTTTACACATGTGAGGCATAGGGGCAATTTTGGCATTGGACAGCTCTATGGTTTCTTCCTCAGGATCAACAAATGCAGTCTCTCTCACCTCCTCCCACCAGCCAGGGGATGAGAAACCCACCCTATCTTGCTGTGTTCCCACCCAAAATCACTTGCTGGTCTCCCCTTGGAAAGAACCAGGGGAGCAACCTCAAGTCAGTTTTGGCTCAGTGAGGTTTTTAGCTGGCTTGGAGGATACTGATTTGCCTGTGTGTCCTACCACAGCCCTGCAGATCACAAGCTGAGCCATACTTCTTTCACATGTACCAGGAATATTTTAAAAAAACAGCATTTATTAGAATTTCTTGGTAGTAAATCCCTCTTATTCAACATGGTGAGCTTAAACAGTTATACAGATATAGCAAAGGCATTTTACGGTGTTATATGCTATGAAGTCATCCCATGGTGAGCCCATTTGCAGTAAGCTATTACATGGCCACTTGATGCATTGTGGATTTGGGTCTGTTTCTGCTCCCTTAAATTTTTTTTTTTTTGGGTACATCAAGCTACAGCCTACAAATAATTCAAGCAGATTTGAATCAATCTTATGAAGAAGAGCCAGCAATCCTATATGCTTTTAGAGGCTTAAAAATTTCCTTTCTCTCAAGTCACTTGTTTCCCAAAACTCATAGAATTGCTGCAGTTCTCACTCCTCCACCAAGTTTGCCACTGAGCACGGGGAATCAGACAGCTCAGCTTACTCCTGGGCTGCTGAGGAATGCGGAGAGCCCACCTCCAGCACTGTGGTTCCTCAGGCAGATATGGTCACATGCCTCTATGGCATCCTGATGCTACTTAACTCCTAAGTGCAGGGCATTATGATACACATCCTAATTTTCTTACATCTTCTGTCTGCAGCCACTTGTGCCATCAGCCACCTCAGCTCTGTCCTACAGAAGTCTCCCAAAGTACTTCACCCACACATTTCCTCATGTGGCTGAGAGTGAAGCCTGGACTTGCACAGATATGGCACTGCAGAAGAGTCTCCACCTATTTCTAACCCTCTATGTCTTCCAGCCTCCCCATGTACCTTCTCATCTCTAACCAACAAAAACAGACAACTCTTTCTGAAGATCTCATCCCACCCTTCTCTCATCTACCTATTCCATGCAGCTTACAAAGAAAACATACTAATACTTCTCCTAACTATAGCCTGACTCAACCACAACTCATGGATGCTTTCAGAAAATTTCAGAAAATCACCTCTGCTGTAACACTGTCCCTCAGCCATTTCCTGGAAAACATCTTCCTCTACCTCCATTCCTAACTCCTTCCTTCATAGAAGATCATGAAGACTTTCAAACAACCTTCTTGCTGCTTCTTTCTGCTTTTATTAAGGCCAGGTGCCAGCCCTCCCCACCACACTAATCAGGTCCAGATGGGATGTGCCCCTGTACCTACCTTTGCAAAGAGCAGCCACCCTATCCAGGGCTGCTGTTTCTGCTGGAAGCAGGTGTATCTGAGACAGGTTTCTCCAAAGCCTATGCAAGTGTCAGGTGGTTGCTGCACACAAGGCGGAAAAAAAAAAAAAAAAAAAAAAAAAAGCCATAACTGGTGGCTGAACAAAGCAATTGGATATTTTACCAGGAGTGAAGTACTAAAAATATGGAAAGCTTTTATAGTACTCCATGGACTACCTAGAAAGCTATAGGATATCTGTAGGACAAGTCAGACAGGCAGCCTTATGCCTGCCAGCTGCTAGTCCTGAGGTGCTTGATCTACTTGGCAGGAAGAAAAGCTAGCTCTGATACCACAGGCCAGAAATCAGAGGAATGCCTTGTCCTCTACCCGCAAAGAAGAAACATATAAGTAATATGCTCTAAAGCAGAGATTGCACAAAGAAGGCTGGCCACAGAATAACTTACAACTGATCTCAGGCTGAAGACCAAAACAGGTTGCTTTGAAGATGTCTGTCGAAGCCCCTGGTTGCAGCCCAAAGTGTGGTTAAGATCCAAGAGAAGAAGAAACGAGGGGCTATGGGGAGGCATGGATTCAACAAAGCCATTTGTCAAGAGAATTGAAGTCGAAAGGCAGCGTGGAGTTCAAAGCCAGCATCCAGCAAAAGATGGCATGTGGAGTCGCAAACCCTGCCAAAACAAGCCAGAACAAAAGCTTGGAGGGACAAGTGCTGCAGCACAGCCCCTGCTGTGCGTGCTCAGGGTGGGCAGCTGCTCCCCCCGTCCTGCTGAGCTCCCCCTGGGCTGCAGCGAGGGCAGTGCTAGCGGAGTCAGGCCGACTCGGGTGAGATGGCAGTGAGGAGCCAGCTGTGGACACAGACGACGTACGTAGTTTCATACCCTCTCATACCTGGGAAAATCCCAAATGGGTGGATTTGGGGGGTGTCACTTTCTTCAGGGTGAACCTCAGCTGAGGGGGGGCATTTCTGAGGGCTAGCATGCTTCAGCTTTCTCAGCACACCAGCAATATTCTTCCTAACCTTCCTTACATTAATTTCCAGCATTACAGCAGAGCACAGGCTCACTCATCTAAAAACTAATGGAGTTTGCGTTACCTGACGCTGGCAGCACTGTTAGCTTTGGCACCAGTGCCCAGTGGCTTATGCTAGCAAGGCTGTATCTTTTAAAGCTGTAAGCAGACTAAATGCATACGTACATACAAACGGGCTGTACTGAGGAAGAGAGTGCTGAACGAGGGACAAGACACTGGTCATTCCCTTGGTTGTATTGAGAGAGAACATGAAAGCAATTGAGGGCAAAGTTAAGACTTGCTTTCAGTAGATAGAAAGCCCTAAATGGAGGATGGAGGAGCCCTGAAGGCACCACAAACAGCACACTTAGAAAAGCTCACTTTGCCTGAAGGCACAAAAAAACGCGCAATTGCGTAAGTTCAGTTTGAGAACCAAATGGAACCGAACAGAAAGACTAACTTGCTTCTCATAAAACAGAAGAAGATGGAGCCCTCTGCTTGTGTACGCTAAAGCATTAAATATGATAGAGGAGGATTATGCAGAAACCTTTGAGGATATAGCATATGCTAGTTCTTTTTTTTTGTTTTGCGCTGGATGTGTCAGCACAGTCTTGGCAGGCTGTGGGGAAAAAACACAGTGTCTATAGAATTTCAAGGTTGTCATAGATCAGTAACCTCAGTCAAATTCTGTTATAGTCATTCAGAAATGACCCCATCTCTTCTTTCATCTGAGGGGTTCTTCTCGTTTCATCCATTTGTTCCCTTGTCATCCTTTCTGTGTTTGTCCTGCAAAGTGAAATACCACTGCCGTGGGCCCTTGCAGTGGACTTTTGTCAGGTATGTCACAAAGCCACTGGCTGGCCATGCATTGCCACAGAGAAAAATGTCACGTAACACGATGCTGAAGACCCGACATACAGGTAAGACATTTTAGCCATTTCTCCAGGTTGGTTTATAAGCTCTGCAAAACCAAGTCCTCATGGGTGGGTGTCACTTGAGTTGGCTAGACCCTCAGTGGCTGTAAATTGCCATAGTTCCATACAAATCATCTGGAAAATGATACCACGGTTGGCAAGCTGCTAAGGTAACAAGAATACCACAGCTGGCAATGCCAACTAGTGCTGGCTGTGGATCTGGTCCATTAGCTGTACTGGTAGTATCAGCTTATGTGAACATATTTGTGGCTCTAGCAGACCTGGAAAAAATGACATTTCCATGCATTGATGGGAAGTGAAACATTTGATGCTTTGGTCTCAAATTTTCTGCTGCCTTCCACAGGAAACAAAGGACAATGTTTCACGAATGGCCTTCTCTTTTTTCCTCCTTTTGGGGTAAATGTAGGAAAATGTGTTATCTGTGGAATTTCAGAGCCTGTTCTTTAACGTAAAACACCACAACCACCAGGAATAATATTCTCCCAGAAAAATTAAGATTTAACTTTGCCCAAAGCCAAAATAACACAGTGATCACTATTCATCATTCTGCTCTCATTCTACGTATTCCATACATCTCCAAAAGCCTTACCATGGTAGTCAAGGTTTAAAGAATAGCTGAAAGAAGCCACTTCTTCTGAAAGAGATATTCCCCATGTCCATGTTCAGAATTGTCCTTCACCAGAAGATGCTGGAGAGTTGTTCTCTGTTAATACCCAGACTCTGAGGACCTTCAGCAAAAACATCCAGGGACCTGGATATTGGCTGGATAATATTTCCTGCCAGATTTGTCAAGATATGACAGGGTTTTTTTCCAAGTTACCAATGAAACCTGAAGTCCCAAGCACAACTCCATAGCCCTGGTGCTGTTAAGTTTGAGTCCTCAGCCTCCTCCTACCCGGCTGCAGGAGAACCCACCGAAGGATGATGCTCCAGTATTGGAGGATAGCAGCATCAGAGCAAGGAAGGCAGGCAGGAGATCAGACAGGGTGGAGATGAGAAGCCAGCCAGGCATGTAAGACTGTGAAAGCCTCTATAGATCTTGGGGAAATCCAGAATGTGATCAGCTTTCCCTCATCCCGGCAGCGGGAGACGTGAAAGGGCAGGTGAGCATTACAGCTTTCTCCACTAGCTTCCACCAGCAATACCTTCCTTTGTCACTCTCTCCCCTTCTATTTTAATGTTTGCAAAATGGAAGGAGGAATATCTCCCTTCAAGGAGAGTAATTAGGACTCTCTCTCCATCTCTTAAGGCTTATTCATCCATGTGAAAGCATTCCTACAGGTGCTCAGGACTTAAAGAAGGGCCATGCACAGTTGTGACCATATCACCATCATTTGTTCCAAGGAGGTCTGAGAGCAGTCCCAGCTCAAGGTCTGTCTACAAGAGACAGCATGGGCATGCATTCTCTGCATAACAGGATACCACACAGGGCTGCCAGGTCCAACTTACTCAGATCACACTATCTCAGCGCAGTACTGCACTACTGCGCTTACATCCTCTAGGCCTTAGCACGTGCTTGAGGGGCTGGAGACTTTCTGCACAGTGCTGGGCTTGGTTAACATTTGCTGCTTGGCACCAGCTGAGGACAGAGGCATGCACTGCTTTGCTTTCTTCTGCTGGTGTTTGTTACTGAGACAGTCCCAAACAGTCTTTGTGCTGGAGGCTGCAGCAGAGGATTTAGCAAATCACCTGTGATAGGGGACCCTTATTTTTGAGCTAGAGGTGACCTGAAGACATGAGTCTGCCAGCTCATCTGTACAACATGCTGGTGACAGGCAGTATATACTCATGTTTTTTCTTATTACTCAAGAAGGGAAAACAGTTGGGAAAGCAAAAGTTTCTTCATTTTTTACAAAAATTTAAGTTAATGAATGGAAAAAATCAACAAACTTCTGAAATTCTTTTTGATAAACAGGATTTTCTCTTAANAACTTGGCAGGGCTGAAGGCTGCTACTTCTCATTAGGACAAGACGATGGTATGGCAGGAATGCAGGACAGAGGGGTGCAGATGTGTGAAAGCATTTAGGAAAAGACACCCAGGGATTAGAGAAGTGCCTGTTCCCAAAATGGGTTGATCTGAGGTAAAGGAAACCTTTGGGATAAGAAGATAATAAACCCCCCGCCCCCCTTTTATAGTGGATATAAACAGTTTTACAGTATTTCCACCAAACAGAAGAAGAAAAAAAAAAAAAAAAGGGTTTCTGCAACACACACATGTTCCCCATTAATTAGGAGGACTGCTGTTAACAACACGTTGCGCCAGAGCTGCCAAGAACTGTCAGACGAAGGACAGGGAAGCCCACGGCGGAGGCAGGCTGCCTCCTGGGGGGACCAGCAACCATGTCCTGGCTGGGCCAGCCCTGCATGGCTGTGGGGTGCCGGGAACAGTGGGCAGCAGGGCTGGGGGCACGGCTGAGTGCCCACAAGCCCCTGCTTGGGTTCCTCCCCCCAGCCCCTTTCAGCTACAGACATTTTCCACAGAAATCCTGGCTATGTTCGTTTTTGGTTGAGACTTGGGGACTATTTTTGGCTTTTTTGAAACATGCTTAGGGGAGGTGCCTTCTACTTCTATTCACATAAAGGATCTTTATTTTTACCTATTAAGGGACATTAAAAGAGAGGAGGCAGAGCAAGGGGAGAGCTGCCTTATGCTTTGATATAACTGTAAAACAACACAAATCTATGCCTAAGCTGCTTTTCCCCTTAGCATGCTCCAAATTTGCCCTTTGCTGCAGCAAAGACCTCCCCTAGCATCCTAGTTTTCTTCAGTGTGGCCATCGCTGGCACCAAGCACTGAGCTCTGGCTCCAAAGCATCTCCCATCTTCATACCTCTCTGGAGCCACACCAAGGGCAGGGAGCAGCTCTATCCTCCCACCAGACCCTCTTGAGTCACTCGTCCTCCAGGCGCCCTGGGTGCCAGCTTGGACGCCCTGCTGGATGTGACCAAGGTTGCGGACTGTTATGTACACACAGCACTGACTCATGGCAGGATGAAAGTGGGGTCCTGAACCATTTTTTCCTCATTAAAATGATGTTGGAAGTAATGTTGCAATGATGCAATGAAGTTCAACATGGGGCCTTACAGGAGGGGGAGAAGGTCTTATTTTAAAATCAATTTCCTAGCCCTCATGTACCCCGAAGGCTCCAAGGCATGGAGATGTGTCCACACAGATGCCCCACCAGCAGGCCTCAGGATGCTTGTCTCCAGGTAGCCAGCCTTAGTCTCTTGCAAGGATGTCAGACGCCAGCCATCAAGGTCTCCTCACGTCTCCTGGACTCTTTGGAGGTTGGTGATGATGTGCTTGTTTTGGATGTGCTGTTTTGTACTCTGCAGGATCTGACAGGGATTAGCCTCTCCATCCTGTCCCACCTCAGTGACTCATCTGAATTTACTCACCGTCCTTTGTCTCCCAGTTTGGGCATTTTGAGAAGCTGCACGTAGAAGTGCTGCAATCTCGATGGCCTGCTAGTCTGGGGGCTTTTCGCAGCCCCTTTCTACTGCTGTCTCCACGCCAGGCCCCCTTCAGCCTCGCTCAGCCCAGGGAGCATCTCCATTACAATACTCCATGGCCAGAGCAGTCAGAGAGGGAAGGCTGAGAACCACTGTCCTTTCCAACAACTGCCTTGCAGTGAGTTGGTGGCATTTCTTTCCAAACCCAGATCTCCAAGTGCTGGGATGCAGGGCTCTAAGAGTATACACCTACATCTCACAAACGGAGCCAAACAAAACTTCAAAGGCACAACTCTGGCATCCATGGTGAAAAGGTTTGGATAGCAGCACACTTTGTTCTTCTGCCCTTCCTTTTGAATGCCCAGCTCTGTGGTTCTGTGAGGCTTTATAGCTGCAACAACACATGTGTAAATTAAATACATTCAAACTTCATCTCTAGAAATATGTGCAGAAGTCCTCATACGGGTTGTCCAAAGCATGCCCGTCTTCTCGGTGTAAGGAAGGTCCTTTCAAGCACACTGTGAAACACCCTGGTCTAGATTTTCAGAAGTAGCCATTGATACTTGTGGTTCACCGTTACATGTCCAAGATGAGGACATCGGAAGAAATTAATTTTCAGTTTATGCTAAGACTGCTTTTCTGCTACCTGCTTTCTGATCAGTGTCTTGAAGGAAGAGTGGAGAAAGACCAGAGCATCAGGAGTCCTGAACGACTAAAGCATACTGTACACTTTTTTTCCCTAAGGTTTAAGTCAACTGGAG
Source organism: Alectura lathami (assembly GCA_013399715.1). Lineage (NCBI taxonomy): Eukaryota > Metazoa > Chordata > Aves > Galliformes > Megapodiidae > Alectura > Alectura lathami. Next base: position 356,544 of record VXAV01008302.1, read on the forward strand.
CCCTTTGACAGTGTGAATTTAGGACCACTGGATCTTGGTGCACACTGGGAGAGGTCCTTGCATCACCCACTCTGACCCATATGAAATAAGGGGAACATTCAGCCTGAACTCCTACAAAAGGCATCACAGTGCTGTTCTGCAGAATATATTCTAAGGCTTTCAGTTAAAATTGTTCCATTTGAGATAGCTAATCTTCTGGAAAATATAAAGGATTTCTGTAGAAAGCAGACTATTTTTATCTTACAGACACACAATCCTTTTCTTAAAAAACTTTTTTTAGTGGGGATTAAAAAGCATGCTATATGAAAACTTTCAACTATGTCTTCAAATGCTCCTTCTCCTAATGACATTTGAAAATCTAATTTACCAGTTGGGACACGTTGCAAGAACCAACGATAGTAATAGTTTGACGTCTGCCTTGTTTCAGCCTCACAGGGGGAGAAGGTTTGGCAGAGAGCACAATCGTCATGTGGAGGCCTCAGCAATGAGTTGTCTCCTGGCTGATATTCCTCCGCTGCAATGGGAAGTCAAACCAGCTAGTAGCCACGGCAACAGCCCAGGATCCTTAACTACTGCAATGGTTATTTCACATCACTTTGGGGCTGCCCCAGTCCATCCTGCTATCGCTGCTCAAGACATTATTTCATAGGGAGTTCATTAAACAAGTGCAATTTGATACAAAAATAACACCCACATTCGTTTTAGCAGGAATCATGTTAACTGCACTTCTGCCTGTAAATGCAGAGAGTCAAGCTAAAACAACATCACGGTGTGAAAACCACAGGGACAGACCATGACTCATTGGTGCAGAACAGCTGAGTTCTTTCTCCTTTTCTCACCTGCAGTACCTGCCCTCCAAAGGAAGGCTTTGGGAAGCATCCTTATCCCACGTCTCTCACGTAGACAAGTCACAAACTATCAGCCCTCAACAAACTTTGTTTACGAACTTGACCATGGATAGAGAGGAGACCAGGAGCAAAACTACTAAAAGTGTCCAGGTTTTCAGGCTACCATATTGCAATGGTTCAGCGTCGGTCTGCTGGAGCCCTAGCACTGCCTCCTACACCAAGCCAAGAGTCTTCCACCAGCACTTCTGGGTGATGCTTCCAACAAGTTTGCTTTCCTGTCTGACAGCGCTGGGGCCTGAAACACTCCTGAACTGATGTTTCATGCCAGCACTGCAGAGATGATTACAGAACTGGAGGTTCCTGGTTTGTCTCTTTTGTCCATTTTTATTGCCATGTATTACTCTTTAAAAACATAGACCAGGTGTCCCAGAGCACATCCCCTCCAGTGTCAAATTACATAATTTGGCTTAATATCTGGGCCTGCTCTGACCAAGAAATAGAAGAAAACAACAAACAAAAAAACAGCCCCCCCAAACAATAGGCAACAGCAATTGCAAAAGATGAGGAGCCATGTTTCAGAGAACTGAATAATGATGTATTCTGCAAAATCAAACTCTTCAAAACATTTCTGGCCTTAGAAATATTCAAGAAAAAAAAAAAAAAAATGACAGTGTTTTGGTGCTTTCCAGAGCACTGAATTCCTTTAAAACCCCACTCAAGGTTAGAGAAGAAAAACAATGTTATTCTAATTGAACAAAGCTTTGCATTTTTTTTTTTTTTACAAGGTGGGAAATACAGTTGTAAAAGAGCTAGAAAACCAGAAGCCTCAAGTTTAGACTTTATCTTGTGCTAATGTCTTGCTCCTGTTCCACTAGGATTTTTTTTGGAGGTGTTCTTCCACCACAGTGGTGCTTCAGAACAGCTCTCAAAACACCCTGTTAATTTCTTTACTACTCCAGGAGACCCCATTTTATTCTGCAGCCTTGCTTTAGCAGTTGGAGAATGTGCAGGGCAGTGGTATTTCTACCTAAGCTCATCTTTTCTATTTGGAAGTCACACAAATAGCGGCTAGCATTATAAATATCATCTGCCTAAAGATGATTTCTGTGTGCAAACAATTCCAGTTCAGTTTCAACTACCGCAATTTCCCCACTAACGACTTCTCATGTTTGCATCCATTTCAAATGCTGAAGCTCAGTGGGGCACAGCATGGGTTGCTGATTATTTATGTTTGATCAACCCAAGCAACCTACCCAAGCGATTTTCCAAGGGCTGATTTCTCGGCAGCTCAAAGGGACGGCTTTTCGGTGTTACATGCCCTTCTCTCCACAGCTGCCTGCCTGCTCCTTAGTGAAGATGTTAATTCAGAGCAGAGCTGGCAGCAGTCCCCTGCCACCCCAGGGGGTTCCTCCTAGCAGTATGCAGGCAGTCATTAGGCTCTGACTATAGTCTGTCAGCCTGTCCAAGTCACTGGTCCCTCATCCAAGCCAAATGGGTATGCCACCTCATGCCAAGTCATGCCATAAAAAGACAGTAGAAATAACTTACATTTTAAATCCCCGAGGGAAGCTACCACATCAGACTGACTGATTGGAAAAGAGACGTTAAAGCATCCAGAATGGGACTTGGGGCTCCTGCTTGCAGGGGTGTGAAGCTGTTGGATACAGAGCAACAAAGGAACAAAGGAAGTTCCTGAGCCAGGTTCAGGCTAAATCATTTCAGGTACCTAACTGGTCTGCCTAGCTTAGGATCTTGTTTAAGCAGGAGAATAATATGCTGCCTTGGTTCAGCTGAGCTGAGCTACAGATGAGGTGTATTTGGATCTCAGGTGGGATGAACCACCTTCCTGAGCACCCATCTCTTTCCAGTGACTATAGCAGCCTCTGGGCATTTAGGGCCAGGGGAACAAATCTGGAGTGAATATGCACTGATTAGAGCACTAGGCATTTTAATAGACTGGGAAAATAACTTGCATTTAGCACAAGGACATGTCACATAAGCTTCAGATGCTACCACTACTAGCAGCACCCCATGGAAAGATGTACCCATTGCAAAAGGAATATGTGATGGTGAGAAGAAAAAGAGGAAAATAAACACAACTTCGAGAAAAACAAAACAAAACAAAACAAAACAAAAACACATTGAAATTATAATTTTCCCTCAAATTGAAAGGGAACTGAAAATGAAATATATTTTCACAATGGTAAGTTTTCCCAAAGTCTATAGGTATTCAAAAGCAAAGCAGGTAATCTTGAAAAGGGATTTTCTGGTAGCAAATTGTTTTCTATAAAGATGTGTACATGGCTCTCCCAGGGATAAGTATGATTCAGTGCTGCTGGAAATCTCTAGTAGTTATCTGTAGTGAGATGGCAATATTTGGGTTATTTAGACTTCTTGTGAATATGGATCATTACAAATAGCTCATTATGGAGCATATAAAATGAGGCGGTAACTGGATAACTTGACAACAAATTATTTTCACTATACACAAGTGCAAGACAATCTATATTGGAAAATGATAAATTAAACCATTCATATGCCCTGAATTGACTGTAATCTCTCATGGGGGGGAAATCTAGGTTAAATAATGGGCAACTAAACAAAGACATATGTTCAATATGCATTGCAGACCAGAGAGGCAATGAGTCATTGGAAACACCACAACAATAGCTTTTCTGGAGCTGCCAGCTGAAGTAAGAAAGGCAGATACTTCTCCTTCCCTCATAAACCCTCTCCAAGACCCATCCCTCCTTCCACCATAGTTGGGCACCAAGTGGCTATGAACACCATGGGAGGAAGTGCCACTCTGTTTTCTGTATGGCCACAGAAGCCATTCTGCTGCCCAGACTGCAACGGGAGAGGTGCTGGGAGCCCCATGGCCTCCTCCAGCAGCCCCAGAGCTGGGGGAAGGTCCCGCTTCCATCCCAGGTCCTTCCCACCAGGTGCTGGCCAGACACAGGGCAGCAGTGGCCGGGGCGAGCCGTCCCTGAGATGCATGCGTGGCTCTGGCCCGGCTCTTTGTCTGTGCAGGAGAGGGGCCGGTGGAGGGCGAGCCAAGTCAGAGCATAGCCAAGCGAGAATGTTCTGGCAGCCCTTCTTGGCGGCCTGAGCAAAGTTATTTATCACTTTGTGCATTTTCCTTCTCATCTGTGTACAGCCGGCTCCAATGGCTCAGCTTGCGTTTTGCCTCGCAGAGCCAAGCCAGTCCCTTGGCTGCGCTCTGCCTTGGCTGTCCATTCACGCCTTCTGTCTCCTCCAGCTCTGCCTGGAGCAGAGCAGGAGCCCAAATTAGGGGCGGGGATCTATCGCCAAGCAAGAGATCGAAGCATCAGTAAGCAGCACCGACGGGCAGGCAATTTTCCCTGGCCAAGGACGTTGCATGCGGTCACTTCCATGCTCCCAGGCAAATTCTGCTGGGGAGCTCCAGTGCCTGCCGATGGCTGCAAGATGTTTTCTCCCATTTATTTCAGGGATCGCACCTCCATGCTGATTTTTCCAAATCAGTGGATGTAACGAGTGAATTTACAGCAAATTTTTCCACTTCTACGGACTTTTTTTCCATACTGCTTGTGTATTTTGCCAAAATGTCTAACACGGGTATCTAAATTGGGCTCAAATAGAACACTGACTGCATTCAGATGCTTACAAGGCTAACGCTTGCTCTTGGTAAGGGCACACCATGCTCCACCACATGCTGAACACTGCAAACACAGATCAATGCCAACTCTACCAATTCTTGTATCACCAAAGGTCCAGACTACAGCCTGTCCTAGGCCACAGGACATTGCCAAAGACAGAACCCCTGAATTCAGATGTCATTCCTCTCCTCCTTCCTGAGTCTCCCATGCAGTTTTGTCTGGGGCCGGTAGGTTCAGCAATAAAATCCTCCAAGCAAATGGGAAATCTGCACTTGACTTTGCCAAGTTTTGGGCAACATAAAGGTTACATTCTTCTGCTGAACTTTGCACTCTAGAAGCTGGTAGGTAGTTCCCATCTACACGAGGCTAGATCTTGCCTACCTTCCTCTACGAATCTTGGTCCCAAGAGGGAAAAACCTCCCATCATTTTGATCAGACACTTTTTCTGATCAACAGGTACAATTCCGAGCAAAGTGGGGCTGAGGGGGGCACCTTGCCTACAGTGGCTTCCCAGAAGCACTCATGACAACAAAGTGTGTTCAACAGCAGCTTCCCATCATGACCCTTTATTTGCACATTCTGAGAACTTTCCAAAAGTGGGCTGCAAATTCTCAGATTTGGTCTCTGCCTGAAGGTAGAAGAGGAAGTTGAGTAAAATCCCTTCAGACCTTCTGAAACAAGGAGAGAATGAAAAATTGCATTTCTTTATTGTAATAAAAATTCTAATCTTTTTTTTTTTTTTTTTTTTTTTTCTCTGTAAAAGGCCACATCGAACTGCTTGAAATTTGAAGCATGGCATGGCTATAATTCTTATTCCAGGCCAGATCCAAAGCAAGCTGAGGTCAACAACTCATTGTTGACCCCCCTTGATTTTGCCTGGTTCTGAGAAACATCCTACAGGTAGGCAAAAAAAATTCAGAGAAAATTACTCAGAACAGTTGTGCCTATTTTCTACTTGGGAGTTGCTTGGGAACAGGCTCAGATTGTTTGTGATGTATCTAGGGTTTGGATGTATTCACTAAAGCCCAGCTTTACTCCATCCTCCTCAATTTTTATTTTAGATCCTTGCTCCGTGAATAATCCTTGAAGAAAATATCCATGAGCAGAAGAAAGGACATCTTTAGGTAAAGAATTTGTAACTAAATCATTTATACACTGTTTTTTATAGCTGGGTCACAAGCAGATGATTTATCAGTATTATGCATCACTTACACATCCCCTGGTTTATCTGAGGTCCTGAATGCTGTTAACCTTTTGGTGCCTTGCAGGTAGAGTGCTCCTGTGTGAAGGGTTGGGTGCAGCACTGCTGACATCCCACCCAGCAAAGCTTGGTGGGGCACAGGTCTGACCACCCCATCTTCCTGTAGCTGCCACCTCTGGGCCATCCTCTCTCTTGGTACTGAACTTCCAAGGTTTTTCCTTGGTCCCAGAGCTTTGTTAATTTCTGCTTCAAGTGCCTTAATTCTGTTTTCTGTCTGGAGGAGGATTTAGAAAAACAAACAAAGTATATTACCAATGTGAATATTCACAATTAATGACAAAACTCTAAAACAGGAAGGTCATTTCTTGGGGAGAGAGACTGGTGTTATTTTGAATGAAGGAAAGAGTACAAAGATCTTGCAATATTTGCTGTAAATTGGTTGTTATGGTGAACATTCCTGTCAACAAGTTCATTAGCTCAGAGAGCCACGAGTGAACAGAGACCAAAAAATGTGTTTAAAAATTCAAGAACAGATTAATGGATAATATTTTGCAATCTTTGTCTAGCTTTGCTTCTCACTGAGAATTAGTAACTTTACTCCAGGCCACATTCAAAGAGTCTTACTCATGCAGAGCAGCACCATGTTTTATGAGTAACCCTAGTGATATTTAGGGCTGTTTTTTGGAATAAGACTGGAGTCTAAGTAAGACAGTGGGAGGCATGGGCTGAATCACCTTGATTAATCAAGTGTTAAGATTATTGTTTTTATATGTATCTATATAAATAAACATAATGGGAGTAAGGAGGGATGCTTGGATTGACAAGCGTGTGAGGGAATTTATAAACTTCTTTTTGCAGCATACAGCAGGCTCCTCTTTAAACAGAAGACAACACCCAACAGTTGCTTAACATCAGGAAAAGGGGAATTCACACCTTCAGAAACAACAGAATATCAGGCCATTTTGCAGCTTTCACTCTCAACAGTTCTGCCTGCCTTCTGTAATATTACATAAGGTCTACACTGCTCTTCATGAAAATGATGGATGAAGTTTTCGGAGTTGCCCAAACGTCTCTGAAAGCACATGGTCCATTTTACAAAATGATAGGGTCCTTGGGATTCTGAATCCCATTGAATTCCAGCTCTTCTGGGAATGCTCTCATTAACTTCTAGATCTGTATGCATTTTTTCAGTATGCTCTGTTTCCCATCCGGTTTTGTCTCAGGACTCCAGCCATGACAATATATCAACAACAAGATCATCGAAATGTAGTGCTAAAATCAAAAGCACAGTTGTGTTCGACTGCTCTGTGAAAATGCCTCCGAGACCCACTGCGGACTACCGACACTACCAGTGAGCAAGGAAGGAACCAATTCAAAGCTTGCTGATGTAAAGGAAAGTCCACTCATTTCTATGGCCTTCGGCTGGACATGGATCAGGTTTTGGAAGAATAAGGATGACATAAAAATAACATGATGTGTGCCAGATTCACCAATATGCTCTGATGTTTTGCCCGGCCCGATGATGCAAAGCAGATGGAGCATACTGACAGTCCTGGCCCACTTCAATCAGTTATTCCATCTCTCGTATTAGTTTTCATCAGGCATTTTATTCATGGCATAAATACATTTATCTCATTAGTGCTTCTGCTACAGTATTTCAGAAGAAAGATCACCACTTTTTAGCTTTATCAGAGAAAAACATGCTCTATTTTATCACCTGTTCACTGCCAATTTTCAGTGGGGTTTCTAAGACGCTTTTTAGCATGTCCCTGAGTTTTGCTGTACTTATTTAGGGCTCGTAAATAACTGGGCTTAGCTGTCTTTAACTGCTGTACTTCTTTGGCCCAAGCAGATTTCACAATGGCACAGTTCCACACTTGCACCCTGAAATAAGACATTAAGGCAATTATTTTGCAAAGTACTCGTGCTTACCTTTAAGTTTAAGCAGATGCTTAAATCATCGTCTACCTTGCCTACTACTACAGAAAAAAAAAAGGCTAAAATCCACAGGGGAATGTTTGCACATGAAATGTTTGTGCACTCAGGGTTTCAGCAAACAGAAAAGATATGCCCTGCCTAACATTATATACCAGCAACAAGGACCTAATACCGTCTGGGTTTTTAGTATGCACAGTTATTATAAATATAGGCATTAATATACATTAAAAGCTGCTGAATGACTGAGAACTTAAGTAGATTGGATGGTGTCCCTCAAACTGAAATAATATATATTTGGCTGGTAATTCATTTCTTCTGAGAGGGTATTTGCTTGACTCTGCACATATTCCTCATTGCAGAAATAACTCGGGTGATTGCTGCCTGGCTCTAACCTCCAGCCAGCTAACCCGAGAGCAAGCGTCAGTGCTGAAAGGCCAGATCTGAGTTTCCATATCCCCACTGCATGCATCTCCAAGAAAATGTCCCAAAGAACCTGGATAACAGCTGCACTGCTTAGAGCTTGCTCACTGGCACAGGGACCTGACTGTATCCAAATCCTCCCCCTGAAGAAAAAGGATTATAACACTCATCATATCTCACTTGTCATCTGTTCGGACTGTAAATGGATTTGAGGCAGTAACTGTCTCTCTCTGTCTACAACAGCCCCACCACAGTTAACTCCTAGCCATAGCTGAAACGTTACACATCATAACTCTTCTTCCTTCGGACTGAACTGCAATTTTGCCATGTTTAATTTTGTCCTATTGCACGTAATGTTACAGCGCTTGGCCATACTTCCTCTCCCCTCCATTCTGTTTATTTGTAGAAAGGAAGAAGTGCCACAGGATAACGGTTTTGTGCAGGCTTAGGCAGAGTCAAGACATTGCTGGAAAACAAATACTGAGACAGAGCTGAGATGTTTATTTTCCTGGCAGGACGCAGAGATGCTAAGATCATGTCCTACCACAACACATTTTAATGCTGATGCACCAGTACCACATCCAGACCCAATCAACCAGTGGGAGTCCAGCTCCCCAGCCCTTCAAGCAGGTCTGGAAGCCCTAGATTTGGCTATTTCACACAAGATGCAATGCAGGTGCAGTGAATAAATGGCTGAAACTCGGTGGAACTGCCCCAAATAGATCAGCAGCGAGTCCAAGTCTGCTTTCCTTTACTACACGAAGGAGCAGATCATTGGCAAATGACCAGGACATGGTGCCTTTGTGTAAGCCAACAGCACAACCACTACCTCAAAGTGCTCACTGGTTAAGGGAACCCACCCATGAGAGCAATTTTCCAGCTGATCTCTACAAGAGCTCCTTCTTCTAGCTTCCACCATGCCTGATCCCGTTCGTGGGCACTATGGAGAAACAAGAAAAAGTTCAGAAAAACGTCTCTGAAGTAGAAGTGAACTATGCTGCCAACCCTGTTCAATTTGAAAGCAAGTCCTTGCCCAGCTGCTTCATTGATTCCTGCCTCACATCGTGGCCAGCCATATTTATCTACCTTGTTTATTTTTGGAGGCAGAATATATTTTACTTGTTTTGCCCAACCTTGGGTGAAGCTGTGTCCTCCAAGTCTCCCCACCCAGACAGGCCAGTAAAACAACAGTCCACAGTTTCCGTGAAGGCTCTTCCCAGCAGCAACAAAAGCACTATAAAGAGATTATTCAAAAGCACTCAGAAACAGCCACTGGGGTAGATTTAACAGGCTGCAGTGTTAGGGTCTGTAAAACATGTTTGATGGAGCATTTTACACCGCTTTAAATCTGGAATTCTTTGGAGAGTGTTCGAGGATTTTCAAAAAACAATCACAAGCCTCTTCCCCCATGAACATCTATATACACACAGAAAAAGCTCCTTCACAGCATGGGCAGTTGGCATCCTGAGGCTCTGACCTCAGCTCACTCCTCAACTTTATCAATCATGTTACAGAATCAGTGCAGACTGAGCAGCATTTGGGAAGTGGGCTAGGGTGGGGTTTTCTTTTCTTTCTTTCTTTTTTCTAGGGTATTCAGGGAAGAAGGTTTATAGCTGGGATGTGGCTTGGGATCTAACGAGAGCTCTCAGCTTGCTAAAATGAGGTGCTGTGGTGGTATCTTAATTGGAGATTAGAAGTTCCTTCCCCTGGGGTAGATTCTCAGAATATTTTGAGGTTGTCTCTTTGGAAATATATAATAAAAAGGTATTTTTGCTGCTTTACAGATTCTTCGCATCCTTGCCTCTCAGTAATCAAGTGAGAACTAAACCACCAGGCAGGATAAAACCCCAAAGAGATGGTCCAAGTTGCAATAGCATGCACAGGCAAGATGTTCAGTGTCAGCAAATCAGTGTAACTCCCTGGCAAGAACTACCCTCCCTGAGTCCTTCAGCTGGAGGACAGAGCCCCACCACCTCCACATTCACCTCCAGGGTATTACCAAACACCCCCTTCCCCCCCCCACCCCAAACCAACCTCCATGCTACTCGCAGGACAAGCCAGCAGCCAAACATCCATTCTCTATCCTGTGACATTTTCACAGGAAAACTGAAATGAATGGGCTGAAGAAATGTTTTGACTATTTTTCCTAGCACACTCTCATTCGTTTCTTTGTTTCTTCTGCACATCCATTCACAGCCACTCCAAAGTCTTCCTGAACCTCACAACTCAACTTTCTCTGCTTTCTGTACTCAAGTATTGGTACAACATCTCCCACACACTCACTGTGCGCTCCAAAAGCATGCTTTGCCTGAAGTCATACTCAAACCTCGTCAACAGCAAGGAGACTAATTACATCTCAGCACTCAACATGCTATTTTCCTGAACCAGGGATCCCCTTGACCACAAGCAAAGTGCTTACAGTTTTCATCTGGTGGCAGCTGCCTTACATTATGTACCACTGCATCTAAACCAACTGCAGGTTGATTAGCTCAATTTACCACACATTAACATGCAAATTAGCAACTGATCCTCAGAAATGTGCCTTCTCCATAAAGCCACCTTAACTGTTCCTATCACTGCCAGCATGCACAGCAGGACCAAGGCACACTGCAGAGCAGCACAGACCTCTAGCAATCCTGCTTAGATCTTGTAGTTTATTATACAGTCAGAGATATGCAACTACTTCAGACAAAACAAAATCAGAGCCAAAACTTCACTTAATATCTCCAAAAATCCCAATCTTTATTATGAGTCAAAGAAGTTTGACTAATTCCATTGATTTTAAACACATTCTTTGTTACTTCCTCTCAGCTGGAAGCAGATACACAAAGGGAAAAACCCTTCTGATATTCTCTCAGCCTGACCTAAGTTGTTCTTACAAGATTTCCAATTTCTGTTCTGGATCAAAGACATGTATTATCCATTTGGCATCATCAGGGACAGAACTCAAGACTTCAAGAAATGAAAACCACAGGATTTCTCCTTTTGCTTTTGGAGTTGAAGGGCTAAAAATGGGGTAAATCCTTTTAGCTTCCTTTAAGTGCTAGAAATGAGACTCACAGGCACTGCAGAGAACGAGTACAGGGAAACCCAACATATTGGCTAATAGATTTGGACACAGTATTAACATAAGTCATCAACAAGTGGACTTTTCACTTAGATCACTTGGAACGGTCAAGGATCTTGTATGTTTATAAAACTGGGCCCTAAAACTTGGTCCCTGTGCGATCAGACTACTGTCTCCACTTTATAGATGAAGATTAGTAGGTTCTCATTTGCCATTACTATTTTGGATATCTCTCTGGACCAAGGTGAAATTTGCACTCCTTCAGTTTAGTTCATTGTCATTTTCCTAGTTTTTATGTTGGCCATCCAGGTGACAAGCTCTCTTCTTCCCTCTTTTGTGCAGCAAGGGATGAAATAAAACTTTCACGTCAGCTGGAGCCCCTTGGCACTATTAATAAAAATGATGATAACAAGGGAGCTTTGCAAATTAGCAGCCCTTGCTACAAGCAGGGATACACCCAATTTAACACAAATCATTGCAGGCTCCTGCCTGCTTAGCAGCTATTTTAATCACTTGTGACTAATGCCTGGGAGGGCTATTGCAGAGTTTGACGCGACTCAAACACAAGGGAAGAAGGGAAATCTTGTGGGGAGAGAGGGAAGAGGAAGAGAGTAAGGGAAGAAGTTGGCCTAAGCCAAAGGTTCATCTCCAAAACGTGATCACTTCACGCCACCCATTTCAATGCTGTTGCTGCTGGGGTCACTGGCTAATTCCTCTTTGAATAACGGCATCGTTTCTCATCTTTTGGTGTGAATCTAAGAAAAACAGTCATGCTCTGGAACGCAAACAAAGGCTACCTGTCCCTTCCTTGGTTATGTAAATGGGGGTCAGACTTTTTACTTTCAAAGGGGGCAGAGTAAAGGAGCTGGAATGCTGCTTGGCACACCACCCGAAAGGAAATCTCTGCTTAAATATTTGACAGGAAGAGAAGAAAAAAGAGAGGACAGGAAACAATGCAAAGGGGGTGTGGGGAAAGGGAACTTTTGTTTAATGTGAGCGCTGCACGGCAGGAGAAAAGGGCTACACAGCAAACTAAAGCACAGCTCACCCCTCCCAGAGCACCTTTTTTTTTTCTCTCTCAGTTTTCTAAGGACTAAGAGAATTTTCCTACTGGAGAAGTGCTGAACAAAGCACCACCAAGCGCTGAGTCCCTCAGATGAGGCAAGTGTGTCTACCTACGCCACACTGCCCTTTTTTCCTGGAGCAGGTTAAGAATTATAAGCACTTGTGACTGTCTGACAACATCTGGATCACATCATATGCAACACTTCAGGATAAACACTTTTTCAAAAAGTTTGGAACAAAATGATTTTTGATTTTTATTATTATTTATTTTTTTCAGAGGACAAAAGAAGATGTTCTTTTGGAGTTAAGGAGTAAAACAATGTTTGCTATCAGAAGTGATATCCAAGTAGCATTTGGCCTACAGCATCTCATCATTATCTCAGAATCACAGAATCACAGAATGTTAGAGATTGGAAGGGATCTCGAAAGATCACCTAGTCCAATCCCCCTGCCGAAGCAGGAACACCTAGAGCAGATCACACAGGAACGCATCCAGGCGAGTTTTGAATGTCACCAGAGAAGGAGACTCCACAACCTCTCTGGGCAGCCTGTTCCAGTGCTCTGTCACCCTCACTCTGAAGAAATTTCTCTGCATATTTATGCGGAACCTCCTATGTTCCAGCTTGCACCCATTGCCCCTTGTCCTGTCACTGGATGTCACAGAGAAGAGCCTGGCTCCATCCTCCTGACACCCACCCTTTACATATTTATAAACATTAATTAGGTCACCCCTCAGTCTCCTCTTCTCCAAGCTGAAGAGACCCAGCTCCCTCAGCCTTTCCTCATAAGGGAGATGCTCCACTCCCTTCATCATCTTGGTGGCTCTGTGCTGGACCCTCTCCAGCAGTTCCCTGTCCTTCTTGAACTGAGGGGCCCAGAACTGGACACAATACTCCAGATGCGGTCTCACCAGGGCAGAGTAGAGGGGGAGGAGAACCTCTCTCGACCTACTAACCACACCCCTTCTAATACACCCCAGGATGCCATTGGCCTTCTTGGCCACGAGGGCACAGTGCTGGCTCATGGTCATCCTGCTGTCCACCAGGACCCCCAGGTCCCTTTCCCCTACGCTGCTCTCCAACAGGTCAGTACCCAACTTATACTGCTTCCTGGGGTTATTCCTGCCCACATGCAAGACTCTACACTTGCCCTTGTTAAATTTCATTAAATTTCTCCTTGCCCAACTCTCCAGCCGGTCCAGGTCTCGCTGGATGGCAACGCACCCTTCTGGTGTGCCATCCACTCCTCCCAGTTTTGTATCATCAGCAAACTTGCTGAGGGTGCACTCTATCCCCTCATCCAAGCCGTTGATGAATATATCGAACAGCACCGGTCCCAGTACCGAACCCTGGGGGACCCCACTAGATGCAGGCCTCCAACTAGACTCCATCCCATCCACCACAACTCTCTGGCTTCTTTCCTCCAGCCAGTTCACAATCCATCTCACTACCCCATCGTCCAGACCACACTTCCTCAGTTTAGCCACAAGGATACTGTGGGAGACGGTGTCGAATGCTTTGCTGAAATCAAGATAGAATCATTATCATTATTTATATGAAGTCCATCCATCATTTATATGAAGGGCATCCAGGACTTTGTTGTACTGCACTCAACCAACCAGCAGCACAAAAACCCTTTCCTCAGGTCATGCCTGGGTAGAAAGCCACTTCTGAGTACCTTCCTCCAGTACCTGCTAATTCCTTGAGAACTGAGGAACTCCAGGAACTCTCCAGGACTAAGGTGGTGGAGATACAGCCATAGAGGTACAGATAGTGTCCCCTGGCAGACAAATATTGCAAATGGTAGGACAAAAAATAATAAAATTGCAGTATACCATTCCTGGCCTTTGAGGGCTAACATGCATGGCAGCTTAGCTTTCAAACAGAAAATGTGAGGAGAATGATTAAAGTCTTCTAGCTGGCTTCTCTACATCGCAGCGCTGCAAAGACACATATACCTTGTGGCCCTGTAAAATTTTTATATTCACTCAGGTCACTGCAGCTTTAGTTTTAGAGTGTCAGAGGCTCCAAACAGGATTGATCATAAACAGCTGCTTCTGTTTTTTTATGGTTTTGAATTGTTTGTTTGTTTTAACTAAAGGGGAACTCTTTTTGGTTTATTACTATTGTGGCTACTGAAATATCAGCACTGGAAAGCTAGTAGTCTACTTCTGAAAGTCTTTTTTTTCCGTAGGTGTTTGTTTACCAATGTGGGTCCAGATTGTTGGCTAAGATTTGTAGACCCCTAGTGTGGCTACAGGAAATATTTCTAAAGTGTTCCTTTTCTAAGAAGTCTGCAGCATAATAACCATCTCTTTCCATGAGACTTCTGCATCAGCTAGTTGCACTAGAAGCGCTGTCTCTGTCTTTTCCCTCCTCTCCAGCTCCCTGTCCTCCCCAAAGACATATTTTGGAGGTAGCAAAACTATCACCTCTTTAAGATTTGGTAGCTAGGAGCTGTCTCCATCCATCTGGTGGCATAGCCAAACTGCAAGTCCAACTTCCACTCTTAGGGCTCTTGAGTTATTTCACTTGGCTCTTCAGTTGTCACTCTCTCTGTATTTCACCTCAAACAGTAGAGCTGACAGGCTGCCTACATATAGCTGTGCTTCACAGATCAGTCACGGACCTCCTGCAGAGACAAGAGGAGGAACTGGAAGTTCTGTTAGGAGCCATGGCTGGGAAAGGTCACATGTGCACCGATAACCAGTGCCCTACATCTTGTTCTGGCCTGCAGCTTGCTGGGTGCTCCTGGGTGCAACATCTTCTGTGGTCTCACCATCTTCAGGTAGGTTTTCAGGAGAACTCGTGGTGCTGAGATGTGGCATTCGTGGTTTCTCAAAGGGCTCTTTGGAAACCTGGGCTGTATTTAGGTGTCAAAGGGGCTGTTTTGGAAAGCTGGCCTTACTAATCAAGGAGAACAGTGGGAAAATTACTTTTGCTTTGTTTTGTTTTTTGATGTGAAGTGTGACTTTTGCAGGTGCTGCAAGCTCCAGCATTGCTGTTTCATTGAGGCCTGTGTTCTGCAAGGTGATGATGAAAACTTGAATTTCCCTTTTTTTTTTTTGTCATCCAGAGATGCAGAGACTCTATGTGCAGAACTGTACCAAAACCAGGAGGTTCCAGTTCTAACTCAGCTGAACTTTCAAAGCTGCCTAAATGATTTGGAAACCTAATTCACATTAAACTTTATGGGAACTGGACATCCAAATTCCCTAGGTGGCTTTGCAAAACACAGCTGTAACTAATTGCTGTGCAGAAAGGTTTAGAGAAAGATTCTGATCTAGAAAAGGAGAGAGATTTCAATGCCAAAAAGCTTTTGCAATAGACCCTCACACGGTATCCACAGAGCTGATTCTGGGCTACCTCTTCAATGAAGTAAATGAAGCCATTTTACAACAGCTAATCCTCTCTCTGTAACTCTTTATGTGCCTGCAGAGGTTATAAACTAAGCGGGAAAAGGAATTTCTTCTGCCACTGCAAACTATGGGGCCGAAAGGTTGAATAAATCAAAACGGCTGATGAACAATTCACGCCCAACTCATTCCCATTGAAGAAATTGTCACATTCCATCAGTGAGGCTGGTAAAATCTGTGACCATCTCAACCCTTATCAAGCCTTAATTTCTTCTTCCTGTTTTGGCAATAATTTAACGTTAAAGGTCACAGAGTGAAATGCTCAGAGTCAGGAAACGGAGGAGTTCTGATTTGATAACAACGTTATTTAGCCCCACGAAGCCCCACTTGGTATTTTCTCCTCCTTTGTTCCTTTTCAAGACCACGATCCATCTTCCACTGAAGACAATGGGAGTGTTTCCACTGAATTTAATGAGACTTGGATCAGGACCTAAATGTCAGTATTACTCTATTAATATTTATGCTGTTGGAAGTATGTCAGAAAATATACAGGATGTGCAGAGTGGCTGAGTGAGCTATGAGAATCATAAATTTCCCTGACTTAGTCATTTCTTCACAAATCCTTAACATTTCTAATCTAACCATGGCAATAATAAAATAGCAGGATTCTAACCTTCTCTTCTTACTGTACAAACTGTAATCTGAGTTGGCTCCAGAGCTGAAAAATCATCTGCATTGCAACTCCCCATCGAGCTCACGTCCAGTCTCTATCAAACACACACATACATATGTGTGTGTGTATATATATACATGTGTTATTTTAGAAGTAGCACATGAAGTGGTCAAAATTAAAAGACTCAAAACCAACAGGCTGTATGATTTACAGTGCTTCAGTGCTTAAAGAACCTTAGCTTAGCAGCCTTCAAAGAGAGGAGCTGAAGAACTAAACCTATCATTGCAAGGCGCCCACAAACATGACAAGTGGCAAGCACTCTGAGAAGGTTTCTCCAGGCTGTTTTCCTTGGGGTTTCCTCTTGACAGGAGGAAAGAGTCAGCAGTGTGGCAACAAGGAGAGCCTGCTGGCTTGCCATGGGAATGCCTGTCAGCTCAGGGTGTGTGGCAACCGCAGTGGTCAGACCCTCTTCAGGCAGCTGCTCCAAACTCCCTGTCGCTGGAGAAGTGATGGACAAAACAGTCCCAAAGGCCTGGAATTTCTGTTTGCCTCGACTAAGTCCCCAGGCGGTCGGATTCCTCCCTGCCTCGCCGCCCCTTCCCGGCGGGCAGTACTTGCCTGAGTGGGTGGAGGAATGCGGACAAGCTCGCAGCATAATAGCCAACTGACCACCAGGGCTGTAGAGTAAGGTCACTGGGGAAAAACAGGCATTGAAGAATGCGTCTGAGCTATGCCCAAGCTATGCAGGAGGAGGCTTTGTCTCCTGTGGCACGCTGAGCCCAGCCAGGGCCACAGACAGGGCACAGGGCAGGGAGAAATGGCAGGAGAACCTCTAGGGACAACCTGAAATGGATGGCTGCTGGGTACATCACCTCCTAACCCTGCTACCTGCCCGCAGGTTAGTCTAGATCAAAGGACAGTGTGAAAGGATATGGAAATCACTTGCAAATGAGCTAGGTAGAACACCAAAATATTAATTCTGTGGTACTGCTGGAGATGCACTGCTTCTAGTCTCCAGATTAACCCACTGCAGGCTTAGAAACACTGTGAGTTAGGAGACAGAGTCATGGTTAAGGTGGGAAGGGACTTCTGGAGATCACCTTTTCCAACCCCTGATAAAGCAGAGTCACCTACAGCCAGCAGCCCAGGATGATATAATGAACCTCAAGAGAAAGCACTTCAATATGCCTAACTGTCTGAAAAAGAAATCCAGGAGACTTTCAATGGCCACAAGACACCTTTGCATATCTAGCAGTTATTTCAGGAAAACTGGAGCATTGCCACATGTTTGAAGAGCATGGAAGAAGCCAAAATGGGAGAAAGCTCTCACTAACCTCCTTTCAACAGTACCAGAAGTAGAACACAAGAATACTTCTATACCCCAGGTTGACCCTTCAACCACCTTCACCATTTCTTGAGATTCCCCCATTTGTTGCCTCTCTGAATGTTTAGCTATCCAACCTCAAAGCACACCAGAAGAACCCAGGCTAGTCTGGGAAGGGTGATAGTGCAGGGAAAGCAACTAGCAAACGTGCCTTTGCACTTGACTACATTCACTCCTTGCTGATTAAAAACTCCCTTTCAAATCAGCATCCTTACTCTCAAGACTATCAGACATCACCACCAGGATAGCCATTTTCTCTTCCTTCCCTGCATTCACAAACCTGAAGGGTAGATTTCTCCTTGTGTGAGCTGAAAGCTAATTTTCCCAGGCTCAGCATTATTTGTTGTTTAATTTGCCATAGGAGTACCTGGGTTTATTAAGTAAGGCAAGGTTTGACAGCAAAGGCAGTATCTTTTGTTAGACCAATTGATACTGCAGAGCTGGCTACAAACCTCTCTTTACGTAGTTGCAGTAATAATTCCTTGACAATTTGGCTTATCGAAGCAGTCCCACTGTTTTCTGTGAGTAGAAATATCACACAAAATAACTTTTCCTACTGGATCCACAAAAAGAGCACTCTCTAAGGAATCCTAGATTTAGGGGAACATAAAAGCAACTGAACTGGAGAGAATCACTGTGTTTCTAACTCAATATCCTGACTCTAAAAATGACCAACATCAGATGCCTCAAAAATACCAGAAAATCCACAGCTGGGTGGATTGTCCTTTGTGTCTGGGGGGTGATCGCTTCCTAGGGGCAGTTTCCTTTTCTCCTGCAAAGCCAATAGCCCAGCTTCTCAGCTTAAGCCTGTCAATCCAAAACCTCAAATCTGAAGGACCCCTTCCTTCAGGGACATTTTTTTGGAGACTAAATTTACAGTCCCAAACCATTTCTCATGTTGCTAAACAGCAGCCTATGCAAAAACATAATCTAAGGATTGAAGCTGGGATTTTCAACAGAGCACAAAAGATTTCTCTTGAGATGCTAGGCAGCTTACACCAACATGGCCCCTCTGAAATTCCCAGTCCATAGGACCAGTGAACAAAACTAGCTTTTGTACAAAACCAATTGTACACATTTTTCAAATTATATCCGAGCAACTAGTTCCGCAGCACTTTCAGATCAGTGTTTTATCATTCTGGTGATGGGTGAAAGGGCAGGAAGCAGAGGGACAGGATGGGATTTGGAGTGTGACCCAAGTCCTGCCAGGACACAGGGGAGGGACGCTTTCCGAAGAAGAGAAAGCTTTGCCATGGGGGAAGTTGGCTGCCTTGCTTCTGTATCCTGTGGATCCAACCTTCCCTCTGAGCATGACATCTCTTCTGAAAATATACATGCAGACTTCTCCAGTCTGCTTCCCGCTCCATGCTGGCAGAAAAGCCAATACTTGATTATCTGAGTTTTCGCAAAGATAGATCTACTCCTGCCACTCAGACGGTATAAGTGCAGTGGAAGGTAGGGAAGAATCACACCCAGTATTACAGTTTGGCTGTACATTTCCTGTGGAAAACTTCAACAGGAAGAAAAAGAAGTGTTTCATGAGATGGGATGTATCACAGAAAGTAACAGCTCTCCTGACTGGTAGAAACTGAAGACTCAAATAAATAGCCAAAACAACACAAGCGGTCATATCATTTGAGCATGAAGTTTTCCTCCTTTATTCTACAGAGTAAACACTGTCTTCAGGAGAAAAATCCTAGTCCTCCTTGCTGTATACCTGTTAAAAGCCACTGGTGCTTCACAAATGAAGTCTTTGGTCCTTTTAGCCCATTTTTTTTCCCATGGAAAAATCAGTTTGTTTATGGATCTCACTTTAGAGCACCTTACAAGATCTTACCTCTGAATGCATTAAATATGCTTCACAAGTCTTGGCTAGAACCAAGCCAAATTTTGAGAAGCTGCCTATATGACTTGGGTGAGTATTTCAGTTCCTAAAACAGTTTATTGCATATGAAAAATACCATTCTGCTTCAAGTGCTCTATTTAAATAAAGCTGCCATTTTCAGCAATAATACTCAGGAAGAATTTGCATCGAAGGCCAGACTATTAAATAAGTCATTTATTTCTCAGTTGTTTTGGAGCTCTTCCATTCCAGCCTTTCACTAAGTATTCATTGAACCTCCTTGAAGTTCTTATCAGGCCTCAAATTATAACACAACTTCAGACTCGAGGAATTTTGCCTGCTTTTCAGACTTATGTTGAGACGAACTCAATGTTTACAGTCATGCTGGATCACTAATAGTACTTTAAGGCACTTTTCTTGTTATAAAACATAATATGCAAGGAATTTAAACAGAGGTGATATATCAGCAAATGACCCTCAGACAGCGTGATCTCATCTCTCAGTAGCTCAACATTTGGGAACAGGAATGAAGTTTGGTGCACTTCAGCAATAGACCAGCAAAGCGGACAACAGATAAAATACCTACACCATTTGAAACACAAACATATCCTCTCAAACCTGCCACCTCCCTTCCTTTCCTGCCCCACAGAAGTCAGAAACAGACTATTTGTCATCTAATAATTCTGTAAAGCAAGAGGAGGGACGTAGGCAGTCATTTTCTGGTTTAGACATGTAGGCAAATGATCAACATCCAAATTTGCAAGCACTGACTGCGGAATCCAAAAAGACTATCAACCAGCATCATCACAAGCTCGGTTACAATCTGAACAAGGTTAGGGAGCTCCGATGAAGCAGCTGGAACCATGTGGCCCCAGAGGCCAGCCCTGGGCTCAGGAAGGAACTCACTGCCAGCCTTCAGCTCTGTCTGCTAACCCAGTGTGTGAGCTGGGGACCCAGTTTCCCTTCTCAGACTGCATTTGATGTTTTAAGCATTTGCAGACCAGGGATTGTCTATTACTGTGTGTAGAATGGAAAGCACCAAAGACAATAAATCCTGATCTGCTTGACCGTCTAAAATCTATTGTAATATAAATTAAAAATTAACATTTTCCTACTCTTACTGAGATTCTGCTTCCATTCCAAGCTTGAACCTGAATAAGTAGGGGTCCACAGAAATAGAACAATTAAGAAAAAGCAGTAGAACTAACGAAACCTGGTATTTGACATACTTGCTGGGTCCCACAAGCTTTTCCCCTGGCTGAGTCTATACATTTGATCTCCCTGTGTGACTTTTTCTGAGTGAGTGCTAACAGTCATGCCCACTGATGGCATCTGTCCCCTCATCAGCTCTAAGTTTACATTGTAAGTGTTGAAAACGTCTTTGAGATATCTGCCTCTTTTCCATATTAGGTTGAAATCAGCTAAAAAGTCCTGAGGAAGGAGATGGAGGGACAGATATGCAAGCAGGAACACAAGTTCATACACAGAATACATTTGCATAGAGCTCATTTCCTTAGGACACTGGCTAAGGAAATATGCAAAAATCGTCTTAGCTCTTGGATGCTGGAATTAGATCTGGCCTGGTGTGCCTACACCCACCAGCCAAAGCAGCAGGGTTATGAACACACCCACTAATGCACACAAGAAGGTATGTCTTGTTTTCTTCTTCAGAGATGGTATCAGGCCACAGAAAGCTGAGGCAGATGTAAAACAATAGCAGCCTTACCAAGGCAGGCTGAAAGTTTCTAACTCAGTATCTTGTCTCCAACAGCAGCCATAATAGACACTCGGGGAGGAATAAAATTCAGCGGACATATTTGATACTTTCCTCTGATATTCTCTTCACTTTCAACAATATTTGCTTAGCAACTTCTTGAGAATAATACAATCACTATGCACTCAGTCTCTGCGGATTTCTCTCTGATGAATCTCTCCTCTTGAACTTGTGTAAACATCTAAGTCATATACAAGTTTGCTGGGATACAAGGTTTTCCCCGGCTTTGCTGAAGGTATGGGCTAATTCTGAAACGTAGCTCTACGGCCTGCTTGGTTCTGCAGCCTCAGCAAGGAGGCAACAGCTCTCACACAATGTCCCACATCACTCCCATTCTTGTGTGACACACTGGTGGAGAGGAGCTGAGAAGCAGCTCAGCACAGGGCAGTCTTAACAGCTCAAGCTGCTCTGGGCAAGAAAGAATTAAACCCACAAAGTCTTTTAGATGTTAGGTGAATCATTAAAACCAAATGAGAGGCCTTGCTCTTTTGCTTTTTATCTGTCTTCCAAGATTATGGAGGCTGGCTTTAGTTTGGCCAAAAAGCAGATATAGGCCCTGAGCAGGTGCTGAACACCTCCATTAGCTTTCTACTTGTTTTCCACCAGTCTCTCCCCACACAGGGCCCTGATCCAATTCCCACTGAAGTCCGCAAAGGTTCCCAACACTTTAGGCGCTGGATCACACCCAGTGTCCAGCCAAGGGAACGCCACCGGCTGACCTGCAGCCCAGGCCTCAGCGTGAAGCCACCCAGCCTCCTGCATTCCCCTCCATCTTAGCGGGCCGCCCAGCGCTGGCCCTGGTGCACCCACAGCTGCTCAAATCAGATATCACCATGCAAGCAAGGCGTGACTGTCATCAGCCCCCGGCACCCTCACCTCCCCTCCCAGTGAGCTGCGAAAGCATGCCACATCTTGTGCCCACATTTTCTTTCCTAAGAAAGCCCCGAGAGGCTCGTCTGGCACAGCTCACGTTGCTGGTGAACAGCTCCCTTCGGCTTCCATGTTTACATCGTTGTGGTTGTTAATTTGAGAGAAGCCTTTTATTTTAGACAACCCCCTACCCACCCCCTCTCCCTCCGCAGGGGGGGAAAAATGTGACCTTTAAGATTGTTTATACCAATCAACAAGAAGGCCTTGCGCTGCCGGATTCCAAGAAACACGAGACAGTCTTGGAGCTGGAAGAGGGAGGGGAGCTGGGCAAGGAGAGGGAGCAACCTAGGTCAGGAGTTCACAGACAGGATGAAGCAGAAGGCGGCGCGAGGAGACGGGTGGCAGGGCATGCCCTTTCCATTCAGAGGCAACGTGGGCATTGACAACCTCGCAGGCAGCATGCAGCAGGCCAGAACACTGTCCCTATGTCCCAAGGTGATGGGAGGAATGAGCCAGTTGTAAAGGGTAGACTTGAAGAATGAGGATATCTGCTTCTTCCTAACAAAACCCTTGGGGATCTTCCCTTAGCTCTTCATGGAGGACCAGGAAACACCAAGGACAGGGCAGGGTGAGCAGAAATTATTGCAGCCCAGTTCTGCAATCCGCTGCCTACTGTGATGAAGAAAGTGGTTTGACAAGACAAGGAGGAAGATGAAAATATTTTCCCACTGTTGAATGCAAAAGTAAATAAATAAGTAAATAGACAAGCATTCAAATCCAGGAATTTCCTTTCATTGCCAGCATTAGCCTTCAAGGGAGTAGCACCACACATTTTTTCCTACCGCTGTGATGAGCCAAACAAGCAAAGGTTATGCCTCGGGGATCCAAACTTCAAGCATCCTAACAAGCAGAGGAAGCACGGTTTGCTAACATGCTCCACTGGCATGAAGTGCGTCTTGTGCACAATATGCCAGCATGACAGCTGGGAGAACTCCCCTCAAGTTCAAAGGCAGCCATGTCCCCATCCCAGTGGATTCAAGACTGGGAGAGAGCCGAGGCATTGAGGGGAGGAAGAAAAGGGGCAAAGGATCAAGAAAAACTGTGGGAGGACAAATGTGGTGGGACAGACAAAGATGCTGCGATACAGCACACCACTTTTGGGCATCTGGCCCAACGCAAGGCAGGGGTTTTCAGGATGGAGGTATGTTTCTTCCTTTGAGTCTGCTCCCTAAACAACACATAACAGTGGCTGTGAAGCTCAGCCCCAAGGTATCTGGCCCAGAGTCAGCAGCTTGACAGTTTCAGTCACTTTTTTGTGGTCAAAGCTCTCTATGAATCTATATATTTAGAATTACAGGACTATGTCTTGTTCTCATTTACACTTATCTTCTCCACTGGCTTACACAATATAACCAGAGGTAGTATTTGGCCTATGCATTGCTTTTATTTCTTGTGGTGTCTGCCTAGATATATTATTTATGACCCATTAGATCCATTTGTTTGTTAACTAATAAACCTCAGAAAATATTTTTCATGAAAGACTGTATTTTTAAACAACCATGTCGCCACTCCTCTATTAGCACTTGAGGATTAAATAAGACTGTGAGCAGTTGTTATTTAACAATTGGTTACTGAAACACATGTACTGAGGTTTTGGTCTTCCCATTATTGAGGCTAAAGGAACGATGCTTTTACAACCACACTGATGTAGCCCAGCTGAATTCTCATTTCAAGGCACATTTCAAATGTTGAATTTTAAACCACCACATGGATTTCTCACCCATACCTTCATCAGCATTGGACATGCTACAAAGGAAAATAGCAGATGGATGTTACAGCTGGTTGTGCATAAGTCAAATCTAATTCTCTTTTTAAATAAATTTGTTGGTTTTTGGGTTTGGGGCTTTTCTCTCTCTCTTTCTATTATCTCTTTTTAAAGCAGTGCTACCACACGCTAATTTTTCTGCTGGGTAGTGCAGGGCTTTGACAGCATTTAGGATTTGCATGCTAGGACAATTATCCCATGCAAGCTGTGCACAGCTGCACTGCTGGTGCAGTGACAATTGTACTCACTTTCCTTGCCTGACCAAACTACCAGAACTCTGCTTGTGAAAGAGAGCCTGGAGTAACATCTGTATGCTGAGACTGGTCATGTCATCTCTGATACCTGCGTCCATTCATCTGCCAACACACTGTCTGCAATCTGAAATGAGCTTCTGTTTCATTCCTACATTGTCACATGGATGACAGAAAATGCCAGGAGAGAAAGAGATGGCTTACAGACCCAGCAGTTGCTTGTTCTTCCCTGGGGTCCTGTTTTCAATATAAGTGCTTGGTTTAGGTTATTGTTTCTCCTTTTTCCTCTTCATTCATTCGAGCATTCCATCTTGCCATGCAACTGGAGCTATTCAACTCCAAGATAAAAAGGCTGAAGATGCTCAAAGACCAAGCTGGGTTGCTCACTGACATGGCCTGTGAGTCCTGTTTTATATGGCTTAGTGAATAGTAGTTCCTCTGAGAAACTATTCTCCATTCAGTTTCTCAGCAAATGTGTCCTGATTGTATACTAATGAGAAAAAATGAAATGCAGATGATTCCCTTCTTTCAGCTGCAGCTCCGAGGAGGCCTATGCAGCATGTGTACCTTTGGTCAGCTGCCTCCTGATTTCCGCCAACTGAAGTGTTGTTCCTATCTATTTACATCTGCAGCCATCACTCGTCTTCCCCTCTGGCTACTGCACCACCAAGACAGACAGTGAAGGAAACCAGGCATCTCCATCTCTCTAGTTTTCAAGGTCTAATTATGTCAAAAACTTTTGAAAGTCACAGTAACGTAGTTCCAAGAGTCAGCTCATCCTTAGGAAAGAAAACGCAGACTCAGCCCTGCCTACATATTGCCAAACTCCATGTACAGAGCTTTCCGTTTGCTGGCACTGGTTCTTCAGAAGTGCCTATGCAGTGAGAAATACCAGGCACAGAGATTTAGCTGGAAACCAGCGGACATCTCGTGAACTGCCACTTCTGCTTCTACTGCTATTTTGACTTCTCTCACAGCATTGTGAAGTCAGAAGGAAACAACGTAAAAGGAAAGAATGCTCAAAAAAACACAGACATTGACACAGCAAGAATTGGGTTCCTCCTTGTTTCCTTAGATACTAAGGCATCAAACCCAAAAGCATACCCTTGCAATTTCAAGCCATTCACTGGAAAATTTTTCCTTCATTCTATGGCACTTGTCCACCATATCACGAGACAGTGTGCACCTGCATCAGAGAAAAGATTATCACAGAAAGGTCCAACACTATCTTCTGTTTCAATTGTAACCTCACTCTATCAGGCCAATTTGGTGATCAGTAGAAACTACCAGAAAAACTCCTCTGTAAGAATAGAGATGTCCTACTCACACTCCCTCTGTATCCAAAAAAATGCCAGTCTTTACAAGGCCTCTTGAAATAAGTTAGTCTACAGAGAATATAAAATAAATAAACAAATAAATGGCTAAACCAGCCTAATAATAGAACTATTCCCAAAACAGAGTTTGAAATCCCCAAAAGCAGGACAAGGGCTTCTTTGGACTCCAGTATAGAATTTACCCTGCTGTTGAGTTTGAAAGTATCTCACACACCATGAGGATGGATAGTAACATAAACTAGTGAAAAGGTAGATAGATCAGCAGTCTGGTCCATGGCCAGAATCTCATTCCACCCCTGGAAACCCAAATCCGCAAAGGACTAATGTATAAATCTGCTGATATATCAAAGCTACCTGATACCTCCCAAGCTTTGCAGCTCAACAACCTTACAGCCAGTGAAGGGGCTCAGAGCTGTACTTTATTTGTGAGCGTACTCTTAAGTGTCCAGTTTAGGTAAAAGAGCTTATGATTCCCAGGCTGTGATGGATATCCTAGCAGCAACCACAGCTGTAAAGACACAGTCAGGATTATTTTGAGCATCCATCACCCACCCAACTTGAGCCTTGTGTCTCATCTGTCATCTAAGTAGGGGGTGCAAATCTCATTATAACCACCAGAGTGAGTCATGTGTTACAACTTCTGTGCATGTCCATTACATTCAAGAATAACCTCCCATCTCCTCCAGTGGGGATGGCAGAGATGGATGGAAGATCTCTCTTTGATCTGGGGGGTTCTTCCTCTACCTCCAGTTTGTCTTCAATCGCCTCCAAGGTCATGCTGTCAGGACAGGGACAGCAGCCTCCCTTGCATATGAATTTCATTTCCCCTCCTCCAAAACCATAGCCTACACGTGTTTGCTGTTACTTCCAGATGTGTCCACAACTTGAAAGCAGTGATTTAAGAGAAAAAAAAAACAAAACAAAACAAAACACATTTAGAGTTAGTGGAGCTGAGTCCCCCTTCCCCTCCCCTCCTTTTCCTTCAGCATCTGTCCAGGCTGTCTACACGCTTGACACCAAACTGGTCAAGGGGACTCAGTATCCACCATGAAAGCATCTGCACATGGAAGGGTTAGAGAAACAAAGCAACTCTTCCTCTCCCCACCACACTTAAATCCTCTCTTTCAGCTCCCTGTCTCAGAATTCACTCCTAGATATCTCTGGCTAAAGCCCCGCTAACAGATAACTAACAAGAAACTCATTTGGTGTCCTTCCCCACTCTGGAATGAAACGGATGTGTGCAAAACAATGGAAATGATGGCACTGACTGGAACTAGATTGCCTCGATAGATGCAACAGCACGTACAACATTAATATATCTTAATCCTACTGTTCTCACTCATGCAAGCCTGACAGAAGACTTGAGTTCTGTCCTGCAGACATCTACAGCTCTGGGTCTTTCTTCAATAGCCAGACTGGGGGTCCCTTTCAGTGGCTGGTCATGTGGATTGTGATCAGCAGGAGTACGATGTCACTTCTGTGGGGTCCTGCCAGCTTTGAATTTTCCCTTGAAGAGGACAGAAGGAGGAGGGGGAAAGGAGACAGCCTGCCTCACATGCACATGCCTTCACTGTGCAGCCTGAGCACCATTGGCACAGGAAGGGTTCACCTCCGGTTTTGGGAGTCATTTTCAGAGCAGCTCTCTCCCCCATCAGCTGGTGATGGCCCACCCCCTCCACACCCTGTGCTGTGGGAAGTTAATTGAGAAGCCAGCTTTGCCATCTGTGGACTACCCCATGCTGGGAGAACCCTCAGCTGGGGAGTTCTGTTGTCTTTCCAGAGCAGCGCAAAGAAATCAGAGCGTGGGAGAGAACATGGACCCAAGAATTCTTCTAAGTCCTTAGCAAATTTCTCTGTGCATCCCTCAGACTCCACCTCTTCCATCAAAAGTACCTAAACGTGTCGCTATAGTGATGTCTGCTGTTGACATCAGAACAGATTGACAGCAGCATTCCTGCTGCTGCCCTCAGCTGAGTCATGACTCATGAACAAAGGGGATTTTGACCATTGTTATTTTCTTATTTTCATTATTTCATTCATCATCTTAATTTCCCTCTCTCACTCCTGGCCAAAAGAGAAAGAAAGACATACACACATATACACACACAAAAGAAAAAGAAAAAAAGAGAATGAAACACCGCCAACATGGTCAACATCTGGAAACTGATTTCCCAACCCCAGAACAAAGAAGCTTGGAATTGTGGCTACAAGTCTCGTGTTTGTGTTCTCCCATTATGTAAAAAGGCCTATAATAAAATCTAATAGAGAAGAAACCCAAGAGTTGGCTAGAATAATTTGGAATTTATTAGCGAATGAGATCTGTTTGGAAGTTCATGTAGAACTGTACATTGGACTTCCAAAGCTATTAAATTCTACACAAGGGCTTGAAAAAGCTGCAGGAACATGACAGCTTTTGGCTCCAGAAAATTTATCCTTACAGATCAGGCTTGGCTTAAATCACTTCTTTAACCCTGGCTAAATTATATGTGCCATTTCTATTACTTTCCATGTTCAGATGTATCATTCTTACCAAGGCTTAGTGCTGTGCAGGGATGGGGAAAAGTTATGGAGACACAAAGAGAATGCTGGGGAAGAAAAGGGAAGGAACAATTTTGAAATCATCATTTTTCAGCGAGTGAAGGGGGAAGAAGTAGTTCCTAAAAGAGTCTAGGACAACAGTCATTTTTAATAGAAGGAAGTTTCTTGGAACGGGTTAACAATCTACCACTGACACTTCACAAAAAAGATTTTGCAAGTCACCAGAAATGTTGGTGTGGGAAGAAATATTTTCAAAAACATTCAGTTTTTAATTTCAAAAAACTGAAATCCCATAGCATTTCAATAGAAAAAAAAATCATGCATTGTTGAGAAATGGCACAGTACACCCCACTGGGACAGAAAAAAAAAAAAAGCATTATTAGTCAATAATTGTTGAGGAGAGGATAATTATTTGAGCCGTTAAAAGAAGATGCTCCTCTGACCTGCTTGATCACATACAGATATGCTCAAGGATTCACAGGTCCTTCAGCTTTTCTCTGCCCTCAGATCCTCAGTTCAGGTCTCAGGCCAACACATTGGCACTATACAGACAGCAGAATTCCTCCTTCACCTCCAAGCCAAAGGGACCTACGAAGAGACACCACAACAGGGTCTGCATGAACGAGGCCACAATAAGCAACAATACATTTCCTAGTCACAGATCCTTTTTTTCTGCCCCACCCCCCTTCTCTCTTTGATGTTACTTAGCTGTGCTTATGTTCAGCGTTGAATCATTGGACCTAGCCTTTCGTCTGGGGGCCCTAGGGATGCATTTCAATGATGGAAAGAGAAAGACACTACTTCATAACGCCTTCCAAGTATGAGGGAGAGGAGATTCCTGGAAAATCTGGTTAAGACTGTCCAAAAAACTTCTTCGAAGAAATGTGGCAAACCATATATAGCTATTTATGGTGGAGATGGCAGTTAGACTGCCCCTGAAGACAAGTGGCTGTTGCCCAGAGAGAGGTCTTAATCACCATTCCAGTTAGTCACTGAAAACTAAACACACCATGAGTAGGTGGGGGAAAAGAACTATTCCAAATAAATAGCCTCATTATTCTGCAGGCACTGTTTTAGCTCATATATATTTACCTACATTTGCATTTAAAACAAAGGCGTTGAGCCAAACTATGGATCCAGAACTTGAATTCTGAAACCAGACTTCTTTCTCCATGCGTGGAATTGCTCACACAAGAACTGAAAGAAAAACATTGTTCTGACCAATTAAATGAACAGTGGTCTTTCTTCAAAAGAAAATTAATTTATGAGCATTTTCCTCTCCCTTCCCTAAAATTTTTCTAATTTTTCAGTTAAAAAAAAAAAAAAAACTTTTTCAGCTTTGGTTTTAGCTTTGTTTTCCTTCATTCTTTCTCTGTTGCCTCCCCTTTTCATGGCAAAACAGAATGAAAGCAAATGAAAAAGCAAAGGACTAATAAAGAATACTTAAATGAACAGAACATTTTCATTCATATCTTAAAACTGGAAGTTCTGAGACTTTTTCAATTTCTTCTTTGACATGGTTTGCAATTTGTGCTTTGCTTGCATTTTTGCTGTCAGATCAGAAAACAGAATATTTTAGGACTGCTGTACAAAAGCACTTTCCAAATACTTGCAGGAAATGCTCTTAGGATGTGATCCACATTGTTCCTGCTTCCCTTCACACATCCTATCCATGCAAGAAGTGTTCTTGCTGCCTACAGATATGCACAGCTCAGGCACAGCCCAGGTGTAGTATAACAGCTCGGCACACTGGCCACCTACTGTCTGCTTTCTTTGAGCATTTTAATGCCAGATCTCAGAGGAGCCATCAGGAATACATGCCCACGGCCTCCCGTTACCAGACCTACCTCTGCCATAGGGTAAAGCAATGCATGCTCAGCCTGCAGCCTCCTCCACTTCACCGTCGTCGTTACTCTCACTTATGAGCAGCAGAAACATGCGCTCAGCCACCTGGTTTACAGCCTGTGGACTACAACTTAACCAGCTGAAGACAAGGCCTTGCATTCCGCATCACTTCCCTGCACTACCTATATCAAAATCAGGCAAAGTGTACAACTGTTATCAATAAAAATGTTTCCTAGCCTCTGTGCTTGCACAGGAAAACTCGAGGCAACACATGAACGCAGTTACAGGCTCACAAACAAGGCAGCAGGGGTAAAGAAGCAGGTGTTTCAACCTCCTGATTTTCAATCCAGCATTATGGTTTGTTGACACTTGACTCATGATTTTTGAATGCTGCCGAGGCTGGCAATGCTGACAGCCAGCTTTGGGAGGTCTCACCAGTTTACTGAAAGGGCAGTGGGGACTCGAGCTCATAGTGCTGCTGCTTTTCAGCACTGTGAGTCAAACCTGCCACGCATCTGAGCTGCAGTCTGTCCTGTGGGGACAGCACACACAGGTCTCATCTCACCCAAGCCAGACCTCTTACTTGAAGACATGCACAGGGAGAGCATGCTCTGTGGGAGCAAAAGCAAGGCCCAGTCCTCCTGCTCACAGGAATCAATGAGAATTTTTGCCTTTGGCATATTCACAGAGACAGGGTCTTGCCCAAAGCGCATACCGAGGGAATGAATCTCCCAGAAATATGGATTCTCTCTGCCTCATACCAAAACACTCATAGTAAGACCAGGCGCACTCCACAGCAAAACACTGGAAAGAGGAAACACTAATAAAAGACTAAGACACTAAAAAACACCAAGAAAAACCTCCCAAAAGAAACAAACATAAGAACACGCTGCCCATTCCATGAAAAAAAATGCTAACAAATTAATGCTGTCTCATGATGATATTGAGCTATTTACAGGAAAAGCATGCAGAATTTTGGCTGGAAAAGGAGAAAAATATCCATCACAACTATTTTCTGTGCACAACAAAGGGGAGAGTACACAGAAGAGGAAAAGTGGGGGTATGAGATGAGGGTGAAATAGAAGGAACACAACGGTGGAGTACACAGATTAAGGAACTGATGCAAAAAAGGGAAGAAATGGGAAGAATGAGCGAGTGACAGCAGAGCTAACACGAGGAGGTCTTGCTGCTCACTGTTTACCTGCCTGTAGTCAGTCACTAGCACAGAGCTGTGCACTTCCCCCTCAGAAGCAGTGGATTAGTAAGAGTCTGCCATCAGCACGAACAAAATGTTCTTGGGCCAACTGGGGCAAAGTGAATGCAAAGAATATGCCAGTTCCAATTATTAATTTGTTCTATATTCCTGTCATTATAGATGATCACACAAGTTGGTTTCACAGCCTGAGCCTTCCTCAGCCAGTAGCCCCAGTGATTCATGACACTTTTTGTCAATGACTTCATCACCTTGCATGGAAAATACTCTGGAGATACACGTGCTCATGCAGTGACTCACTTTGACTCCTTGGGCTGACATTTGCAACCTAAGCCAAGTCTGCCAGCAAGACAAAGGCATGTCTTGTGAGACTTCCAAGCTGCATGGGTGGGCATTGAAGAATGGAGCCCACAGTGAAAGGCAGGAAAAGGCAGCCCTCAAGGATTCGCTGCATGCAGCTAACAGTTGAGTGCATTAGCCCACAAACATACATGAAGGCACAAGTTGGCTCTTCCCACCTCTGGCACTATGAAATGCAAGGCACATAGTCCATTTTGATGCAGTAAGTAAGGAAAATAGATGTGCTCTCCACAGATCTTGAACACCATGAGGAGGAACATTCCAGAAGTTCTCCAGAACCAGGAAAGGCCTTTCCATTTAGAGAGAGGAAGATATTTCTGAATCAAGAGTCAGCAGATATAGCAAAATGCTGCAAAATAGCCTGCATCAGAAGAGGAAACATTATATAAAATAGCAATCAGACATCAGTCAGGAAGTATACGCAAGATGGACTGTAAACCCATGAACATGGGATTGAGGAACCTCCAACAAGGGCACCAGAGCAGCTCACATGCAGTCAGGCCACCTCCACTCTGCAGGCACAGTGGAAATGGAAGCTGTAAACAGAAGATTAAAAAGATGTTTTCTCCTTCCTTTTGGAGGAAGTGAGACTGAGATGGTGCTGACCAGATTTCCCAAACTCCTTCTGCAGTCCTCAGCTAATTCTTTCTTTAAAAAACACAGATCAAAAATAACAGAGGGATCTTGGAAGCAGGGTGTAGCACAAACCCAGTCAGACATCCTGCATGAAGAAAGAATGGCACACTCAGGGATATGCCCAAGATGAGCGCTAAAGGAAGAGTTCCAAGGAGATATCTTTTACAAGCAACAAGGATTTTAGAGTGGACCAGAGAAGTCATCACAATCCTGCTGGTTTTTGTGATTTCTGACAGAATATAAACAAGAGGGGGCAAAAATCAAACCATTTTCTTTTGCTGAAGGAAATCTGCATTTTCAGTTTGAAATGAGAGTCTATCTTGATATAAACTTGTTTGTTTGTTAAGTATTTACTCCAGAATCCCAAGTGCTTCATTCTAAATGAAATTAATTCCTCTCTGTTTTAATTCAGCAAGAAGGCTAGGAACAACAAGTTTCTGGATTCATCCCATCTTCCCTGCCATTTCAGCCAGGCACCAAAACCAACCACCACTTATTCCTAAAGAGGATGCATCTGCTCCCAAGCATCCTGGAACTAAGGCACCCACAGGGGTTTGTCAGCCATGCGACAAAAAACCTTCTAACACGTGTGTAAAAGGCTGCAGGACTGCTACTTGTAGGCCTGCTACAGCACAACTTGCAGTTGTCCTCACCTCCTCATGTCAAGGCTATAGGGAAATGTGTTTTTCAACATTGACTTTGAACCCTTTGAATCCTTCCAAGGTGGCCTTGTACCCACAGGGAGATCACAGCATCTATTTGCTTACGTTTTGCCAAACCAGCAACGAACCAAGAGCAACACTCAAACTCTTCAAGGAGCCCTAAGTGGAACTGTAACTCTCACTCCTTCACAAGGGCACATGAGAAGGCATTACAGAGCCAGACTTCCCACTGACCCCCAGGGAACGCTCTACTCACCACAGCCAGGCCCATCTCCTCCCGCATCCTCTGGCCCTGCTGCAGCAAGTGACACCCACGCACATGCCAGGCAAGCCATGCTGCTGCTCCTCTGGCTGGAGCTACTTGTTACCATAGATCAATTAAAAAAAAAAAAAAATAATAATAATAATAACAACCTCTCCCTTGGGCATCACGCAGTGCATTCCAGTTCCTCTCCAGTCACTGTTTTTTCCAGTGTTTTAAATACATGAAGCATTATATAAATGCTAACTATTATTATAATGTTCCCCTCCTTCCAATCAACTCCCCCCTCAGACCCACAGACATTCCCCACCTCCCATTTTAGCACATCCATGGCACCAGAAATTACCCTGTTTTCATTTACCCTGCCCTTTGCCATATGATCCCAGCACTCAGAAGCTTTAAATAGTCTGCATTATTATGAAGGCTTGTTAGAACTTGTCCCTAATCTCTCCAGGAATAATCCTTGATGGCTTGTTTCTGGCTGTGTGTGAATGTCTGTGTGACAACAAGGCTTAGGCCCGCTGGGTCCCCCCTAGAAGGGAGTTAGGGCTCAGCGCCTGACACCAGATGAGTGGCACAGAGGGGCCACAGCCAGCGTCAAGCCTGTTGTTGCGTCTGTACGCTAAAGCTCTTTCCAGTGAAACCCTGAAATGGAAACCTACTTTTCATAAAGGACTGGGTTGGCCGTATTATGTGTTGATGGATGCCAAGAAACAGAAGTTAGCTGCCCTTTAAAAGCAAAGACATGGAAAACTGCGCAGTCATTGCCTCCCAGAACTGTGCTCATTCCTACAGGTCCTAGGGCTTGCACTGATTGTCCATTGTACATGAATTCCTGTGCTATGCACTGAACTACAAGCACTCTCGCCACCAGGGTTACAACCCAACCCTACAATGGTGATACAGATTACAAAAAGGAAGAGAGAAATCTGATGCTTGATATATCTGTTTTCCAAAGCTGGGCAATTGTGATTTCAATCTCATCTCCAGGAGAAGACCCAAAGCAGACATAAAACTGCTTCTTTTTTGTTGTTGCTGTTTGGATTCCAGCTGCAAACAGAGGAAAACAAATTACACAGTAGCATGATAGCATTGAGCCTCACCCCCCACCCCCCCAAGATGGAGCATCAGGCAGAGCAAACAGACACCCAGGTAACTGTTTACCTGAGGTCACAGTAGTCCAAGATGAAGTCTCTGGTGGTTGGA
Organism: Alectura lathami; assembly: GCA_013399715.1. NCBI lineage: Eukaryota > Metazoa > Chordata > Aves > Galliformes > Megapodiidae > Alectura > Alectura lathami. Next base: position 390,752 of record VXAV01008302.1, read on the forward strand.
AATTCCTGCATTCGTATTAACTGGTGAAACATTGTCACCACATATGCTCTCATGACACCATATGCACTAAAGTGGGAAGTGAGAAGCAGCTGAGAAACACCTGCTAAAATAATACAGTGACAAAATGACTTTACGCCATGGCTCAGCACAGTGCCTGCCCAAACACACAGCCTTCATGTTTTAGGAGGATCTTAGAACATTTTGCTGGGCATCTCACTGTCTGTAGGACACTAGAAGATGTGTCTGAAGGAAATAAGAAGAACCAGGAGATGCTGATCATATACTATTTGTCAAACAAAAAAAAAAAAAAAAAAAAAAAAAAAAAAAAAAAAAAAAAGAAAAGGCAAAACTTTCACATCAATTCTGTTTATTATGTGTGCTACCAAGAAGACAATGCTTGACAATGAGCTGACAATGCCTGGGTGGAGGGCAGCAAATAGAAAGAGGTACTGTATGGAACACATGGACAAAACCAGAGAGGTGTTAAGCCTCAAGATGCTGGTCACCAGCAGCCCTATGCAGCGGCAGCATGGAGGATATCACAACTTGCTAAATTAAAGCACTTGAAAAAGCTTCTGGCCCTTCTGGAGCGGGTCTATTTTCTTTATACGGAATTAGCCCACTCACAGGAGTGCTCACCTTCTAATATGGACACAGCAGGCAAAACTAAGAAATAGGGTTAAGGAAACCCTTTAAACAGAAAATCCTTAGATTGCTGTAGTCTGCAGAGGATTTTGCAAATAAAGTTTCATTGTACTGCACTGCAGACGCCCACACAGAGACCAACAGAGGTGAATGTTTTATTTAAGAGCACCCAGCCAAATCAGTGACGGAGCTGAGTGGGGAAGAGCTTTGATATTTTGGTCATGGAGCAATATTCAGTCCTATTTCATGCTTTGCATCCTAGCCCACAAACTCTGGGCCACAGGAGTGTGAACACTCACCACAGACTCCTTAGCAACCCATGAATTGCTGGCCAGCAGGGATGGAACGAAAACACAGAGCACATACTCCGAGGTGCTAGGTCAAACTGCAAACCCAGGGCACAGAGCAGGGCAGCTTGCAGCTCTGCCTCCCCACAGTGGTGCAGGCTCCCAGCAACGCTGCAGCAGGCACTTACGGAAACTACAGCAGTGGTGTGCTCAAGAAGACAATTTTCTTCAACGTAGACAAGGACATCAAGCTTGGAAATGAGACAGAAAAGACGTCCCACCAAAGTAGGTTCTACCTCAAGTTGGACATTAAGATGAGAAATACTGTAACAAGCAGCCATTTCTGGAGAAGCTCTCCTCAAAGAAGGGCCTGAGGACACTGTGAGCACAGCCTTATTCCAACCGATGTCCAAGCAACCACTCAGGGGGGTCCTCACACTATTTCATCACGTGGACCTCGCTGAGACGTCCAAATAAGAAATTGAGACTCCCCACAAACTCAAGACACAGGCAGACATTTTTTGAACATGATTAATAGCCCAGAGGGCAGAAACTTAGCTCCTGTTCTACTTATGTGGTCCAGCCAAACCCTGAGGTGCCTTCCCCACTTCCTCGGCCACACTCGTCAGCCTGACTCAGGCCCCTCTCTAAACGGAGAACATTACACAACAACAGCAAACCCCTGAAACTCCTTGACATAGCAAGCAGGGTATGAGGCCAGGGGAAAAGCACGAAGAATATGAGATGGGGGACCTGATGCTCCCTTGTGTGCTGGAACTGCAGAGCTGTGGCAAGTGTGACTATTACTTATTTATTAGGATGTTGGTGAAGTCTGGCACACACAATAGATCGAAGGAGGATAACCAGCTTTATCACTAGTCAGGCATGTAAAGTGCAGTGCTATTCTCAGTAGAAGAGAGAAAGCAAGCTCAACCAGGCCAGACAATAAAGTCAGATCTTCTACAGACGTGCTACAGAGAGAGCATACAATAACTGGAAACAAGATTAAAAAAACATTCTACTGAGTTATGAAAGACTAATAGTTGTTGGCTAAACCCATATAAACAGTTGAGGTAGTCATGGTTGAAACTGAATTTACAAAAGAACGGTTTTACCTCTGGATGCATTAAGCATCAGCTGCCATTGCCACAGAGCTCATTAGCTACTTAGCCTAGTTAACTACTGTGTTTTCGGCAGGTTGTCATCCAGGAAAGCCACATTCACTGCAAGCATAGAAAACCACACAGGAACAGCAGAGGTAAAACTGCCGAGCAAGATTTTGTACATGAGACATTGTAACATCTTATCTGGCCCCAGACGGATGAGATCAGAAATGCCAGCTGGAACCCACAGAGCTTATCTGGGCATTCAGAAGTGTAGGAAGAATGAGAGCCAGAGGAGTTTAATTCTATATGAATCCATGAATGCTGCCATTGTAGATAAGGAGCGAAGTCCTCAGTTCCACTAAGTCAATGACAAATCTCAGTTTGACTTCATTTGGGCTGGGATTTCCTGCCCAGCATCCAAGTGTAAAAACTGTGCTAAGCACAGGAAACACACAGCAGAAACCACTGAGCCCACACAGGGCTCCTGGCTGTGCTGGTTTCAAGGCCAGCACAAATGTACCTGGGTTAGATGGAAAGGATGGCTGCTCTGTGTTCAGCCCAGCCTGCTCTTTGGAGGCTTGGGGTCGAGCTTTTTAAGGGGCTAGAGGCCAGGTCTAGTAAATCAGGATGTTTCCCTATGAAGCTTAACCCCAAGCCACAGCTCATTTGCTCTCAGGCTCTGGGGTGACCCAGGTCTCTTCAATCCCTGGGGCAGGAATCCACAAAGGCAGCATCAAATCCCGGACGCATGCCAAGAGGAAAGAGCCATCAGATGAAAAACAGAAAGAAGAAAGCAAGCAACCGCCTGTCAAAGCAACAGCCTACCATCTTACACGGGGCACTGGCTCACGGGAAGAAGACCGAGGCTCACAGGCTACACCTGACAGTGGTAAGATGCAGACCCCAAAGCCAACAGAAGAAACTATATAAGTACTATGGTGTCAGTACCGAAGCAAAAAGTTCATCTCGTATTCAATGCTAACAACCTACCTGCCTGACAGGGCTCTAGCCACTGCAAAGTGAGACAATAAATACATTTCAACTGGCAGTTGGCTTTGGGGCTGCTTTTAAAATAGTCCAAAATGCAAGGAAAGGAGAGGCAAGAACTTCTCCAGTTTCTTTTGCCTGCTTCTCAAGGAGCAGCAGACCCTGATGCTCCTGCTGCAGCTGTGATAGCAAAGGAGCAGGGGAAGGAGGGACCCCACCAGGGCACCGCAAGTGTTGTCCCACGAGCTACCAGCAGGAGCCACGCCAGGGCCACCAGTGTCTCTGAGCACATCTGCCTCCTCTTCCCAGCCATCTCGATGACCATCTCAACTCAATACCTCCCAGGACAGAGTCTCCATTAGACACCCTGCAACCACCCAGAGGGACGCGGGGCACCCTGAGTGGAAACCCGGTGCCACCAGCAGAGAGGGGCAAGGGCTTGTTTTTGCTCTCCATCAGCACCCCCCTCTCTCGGGCTGGGTGTGTGGGCTTTTCACAGTGCCAATTAAGCGCACGCCGGTGCTGGGGTGGAGGAGCAGCACGCTGAGCCCCTGTCTCGCTGCCTCCATACTGTCACCTTCCATTAAGCAGCTAGCAGCTAGGACAAGGGGAGGGAAAAGCCAGCAGCCTGTTTGGTTTGCTGTTTTTGTGGGCACTTTACAACTTCAAAGGCTTCCCTCTGGTTCACAGGGGGCAAGGGGCAGAGGTCAGTAGGCACTGTTTGACCTCCCTTTCACCTTCTCCCCAAAAGGGAGAGACGCACACACACACAGAGGAAGGAGAAGAAAAGGAAGACAAGATCCTGGCAAACACTTTTATCCTCTAATCTTTCTTCACCTTAAAGCCGTGGAGGCTTTGTCCAGCAGACAAAGTGCTCTTAGGAGTCTGACACTTCCACGGCAGGCTCTTCCTCTTCTCCAAGTAAATAAAACAAAAACAGCAGCACCGCAAAATAGAGAGAGAAAAAACACTGTTCTTAGGGGTGGGTTGTTTTTTTTTTTCCTCTTCATTTTTGATTTTTTTGTTTTTTTTTTTCCCCCAGCTAGATATCCATCTGTCTACATATAAGCCCCACAACTGCACACACAGAGGGAAGCAAACAGGCAGAATTGTTCAAGATCCAGCCTGGGATGTTGAAAAATGCATTTTCTTGTCTTTAAAGACAAGCACTGTTGCATTTCTTTATTTATTTTTACCAGCAAGGTCACTAGCCTGGGGGCACTGAGGAATAAGTTCGAGTTTCAGAAAGCTCTCCACAGCTGGTGATTATATCCCTTGCAGTGCCTACAAAGACATTGGGAAAGCAGCAGAGAAAGTAAACAGTATCACTTCTGGGGATGGAGGGGGAGAGGAGGAGGGGGGCAACGCGGGAGGAGGAGGAAGAGAAGAGAGGCAGATGAAATTTAAACTGGCGACCAGCCCAGCCACCAACTTAAAACAATACAGCAAGAGGAAGCCAAAAAGGAAAGAAAAACAGAGAGGGGTGTGTGTGGAGACACGCTGTGTGTGTGAGTCGGAGACAGAGGGAGCGTGAAGCAGAGCAAGCGAGCAGGAAGAGAGGTATGAGGTTGGTACCGAGGTGCCGAGAGCCACCTTTGGGCAACCCCTGTGGAGCAGAACAGCTTGCGGTGGGCAGAGTCATTGCCCCCGGTGTAAATGCATCTGCCAGCCTGATTAGAAATGCTTGCAAAGCACAGCTGTTTACTTCTCTCAAGAATCATGAGAGAAAAACCACAGGTCTAGAAACAACAGTCCCAACCTTGTCACCTCCTGGCATCCCCAAAACCAAAAGAAACCAGAAAGTGGGAGGAAGGTCCAGACAGAGACCTAGTAGCCGATGCACTCTGGGCTGGCACAACTCAGATCTGTCTTTCAGCTGGCTCTGGGAAATCATGCTCCCACTTGGCTTGAGGCAGTTTCATGTTAATGCCTTTCTCAAGTATTTTGCTTTGACAGTATGGGAGAAAATGCAGAGTCACAACTGGGTGGTGCTCTGGAGCTCCAAATGTTTTGTGTTTACAGCACAGGGCATGAACTAGATGTGGCTTGGTCTGAGTCTTCGTGTGTGAGCCCTCCTCACACAGATGGGTCCTGGATGCTGGCTGGGGCTCTGGCCTCACCTTCCAGAATAGGTTTGGCTATGTTGGATCTTCTCTGGTCACGTTGACCGTGATCTCACTGGAATGAAGTTAGTCATCTTAGCATAGGGAAGGGAGAGGCAAGCTTTTTGCAACAGGCATGCTCCTGGGAAAGACTAACAAGCCCTCCTTCATAGATATCTACAATGTGGACCTCAGCAGAAATGCATTTGGAAAGTCTCTGGAGACAGGCTGTGTACCTTAAAAGGACCAGACCAGCCCATGCAGCTTTCTGCTATGTTTCCCACCAGGAGAAGTCAGGGTGATGTCTCCTGTGCAGGGCTCCAAAAATCACCTTCTCCTCCCAGAGACACCACAAATTTGAACAAAACAGCTGCAATCCCTGACAAAGCAGGGCTCCCACCTCACCTGGCAGACAGCCCCACAACTCTGCTTCTGGCTGAGCTCCAGCATGCTTGGTGGTACTTGGTGGGGACAGGCTGGTGAAGTACCATGAATAAGGAGTGTCCTTACTACTCAGTGCACTGCTTTTCTGAAGTAAAATAACGCTCAGGGACTTCAACCAAGCAGAATCCCACCATTCCTGGTGGTATCCCATACCCAGGGATGGGCAGTTTCTACATATGCCCTAGTCCAGAACCCGACAAAGCAAGCAAATATTTTGCTATATAAATATAGCAAACAGAACTGCACTCCACGAAGCTTTCCTCAACTCTTCCTGCCAAGTCTTTGGGAAGATTTGGTATGAATTCAGCTGATCTGGCAGCTTCTCCAAGGTCTTCTTGCCTTCCATCCCCTTGACACAAAGTGCAATAGAACAGACATGAAAAATCTGCAACAATTTTATTTGTTACAAATAACCCTTCCACACACATGCTGATGATAATTTAGATCCTTAGGATCCTAATTAGAACAGCCAATAGTTTCACATTTCTAGAAATAAGTGACTGATGATGCTGAAATATCATTTCAAGTTTCTACCACAGACTCTCTTCTGATCATGCACTCATTGCTCACAATTAGTTTTGTGCTTGAAGGATGCAAGTTGCAAAATCCGGTCAGATCCTAGGAAAAAAAACAACTCACATTTATGGTTAGGCAAACACCAGCACAGGTGGTTCAGAGAGGTTGTGAGGTCTCCATCCCCAGAAAGACTCAACATTGGACTTCACAAGGACCTGGACTCATTTGGCCCTGCTCTGAAAGGGCCTGGAGCAGATGACCTCAAGAGGTCTTTTCCAACCTATATTAGTCTGATCAGAACCTGCCTAAGATACATACAGAACCTCATGTCCAACCACAAACGTCACCATGAAGGCACACCTGTTGTGGGGTTTCCAATACAAATACTGCCATGGTTACCTTTTCATTAAAGCAAACTCAGCACTCCTTGTCTGCTTCCCAAGAGTAGTCAAGAAGAAACAAGAGATCTGAGCACATTAAGTCTCCAGGTGTTGAATCTGTGAGCCCATAGCCAGTGTATTAATTCCAACCCGCATCCAGACTCTGCAGAGGAGGTCAGACGGCTGAGCCCAGCAGACAGACACTGGCACACTTCAGGTGACCCTGCCACCCTAAAGAAGTGCAGGTGTGCAGATATAAGGACATGAGCAGATTACTAGTCTTCTTTCCAACCAGACCTTGACCAAAGCCAATCTCAGTCTCTGAAGGACAACTTCATGCCTACAATAAAAGAAAAATTCTCTCTGTTTCAACAAAGTGGGCCTATATTCTTTCTCTCTCTTTTCTTTTGTTTTTTTTTTTTTNAAAACACACCTACATCTCTTTGGGAGGGAGAGGGGCAGGGGGAAGTTTTAGAGAAAAAGTCGTATCTTCACCTACCTGGCCACGTGGTTAATATATATAAAGATCACCATCTAGTGGCTTACAGGCATGATACCATCTGTTTTGTGCCTGCAACTTAGATGACCAATAAAGTTGTTGTTACAACACATTACAAATGGCTCTTGCATTCAACCCTTCAGTGAGCTAGATACGTATACAAATACAGACAATTTTCTGATTCACAGAAAGCTGACATTCATCCATCTCCGCTAAAACAGACACTGACCCCTTTTCCCCCATCACCCTGTTCTCCATCCCTCCTGAATAGGATCTGGGCATACAGCAAGGGATTTCATCTTGCTTGAAGGCACAGAAGCTAGATGTCCAGTGTACACTGGTGAGACTCCTATGTCAACTAACACAAGGAGTCAGATGCAACCAGAGGATGATGCATCCCATCCTTTTGGGTGGGACAAAGCACAATGTGAGAGAAGACCTGTCATTTCCATAGGCTATTGATGAGGCGCTTCAGACAATCAGTTTAGGCTAGATCCCAAACATTTTATGTGGAAAGGCAGATAGGATGCACCACATCCCAGAAAAAGTTACCCAGCAAGCACAAAAGCTCCTGGAAAGCTTGGCTGGTGAACTACCAATGGGATAGCTTATGCCAGCCCTCTTCTATTTGCCTCATTGTGAAATCATTCAGGTTGAAATCTTCCCTCACAGGAATGAAGATGTGCAAATTCTGAGAAAAAATTTATTTCACTGAAATAGTCCTTACAAGCTCTATTCCTTGTTCTCTGAGAAAAGATGGGGACAGTCATCATTAAAGCTGCCTCTCCCTACTTTGTCCAGGCAGTGTGTTACACTGAAATGAGTCCGATGGCCCTAGTACATCATCTAGCCCAAAAGTTTCTTCAAGTCTTCTACTTGGCCGTATAGACCATTCCAAAATATCACATGCAAATGTTTACTTCAGAGATGTATCTAAAGGATTAAGCACTACCAACGCATGAGCCACATGTTTTAGCGGCACTAAAACATGCCACCAGGCTAGGTCAGATTTGAAGATGACAGAGGTCACACTTTGGTCCCTGTATCCTCCAGGGACTCCACAGAAGTGGTCCACCACACTTTTGCTAATCCGATACAATTGTTTAGTACCAACGGCCATATATCTGAAGTGCCGTTTTGGTATGCGTTCATGTCATGTTCCCAACTTTTCAGGCTGCACACACGTCAAAATGCACACTGCTTTGCTCTGGTGAGAACAGAAATTCTCTAAACAGACAGTCTGGGGCAGGAACTACAGACTTACACACACTTCTTTATAAAATATCAGTTATACTTCACATTTCTAATGGCCTTCTTCAAAGCTTTAAGCCTACTTGAAGCCTCAATGTGAGTAGTTGGCATTGATCCACTGAGTTCACATCGTCCAAGATGAAAATTCAGCCATGCATTACACAAATCTGTGGTTAGCCAGAGATAAGGGAACCAGAGTTTCAAAATCCATATTCTTTTGTCAACATTCAAGATAAGGAAACCTGTGATCTGTAAAATACAAGATAAACCACTTACAGAAGCCACTACATTCATACAACATTCCTGATAGATATCTCTAGCTGACAAAACTACACATCTATGCTAGTCAGCTAGTCTCCTGTTATAACCTCTGGAGAAATTCAAGTCCTATAGAAGGAAGTTATCTTGGAGACTTCGTGTAAGTTGGAGCAAACAAATCTCTGGAGGTACCCATGCCCTTCTCCTTAGGGAGCAGAGAGCTTTGATAAACAGCTTCAAAGGCTGAGGTTAGAGAGGAACTCCACGCTTTGTGTTTTGAAATGGATATGGTATCTCTCCGTGGTCTTGGGATCTAATTAGCATGAACAAGAGGGTTATGCCACAGTTCATTCGTATTTCTAGTGGCTACAATGGCCTCCAGGGGGCTTCGCATCCGGCCCAAGTGATGGACAATTTTCCATAGTTTCAGCAATAGCTTTTGTGGCACTCAAAGGCAGGTCCCCTGCAGACCAGAAGTAGGACTCAACTCAGTAGGCCAAGAAACCACTGCATGCCTTTAGCTAAATTTGGCTGCTGAAGGGCAGCTCTAGTGGGGTGAGGCAAAGAAGTGCTATTTTCCCTCAGGAAAGCCAGCTTTATTTTCTAAAGGTTAATGAGAAATAGAAGAAAATTAGGCTAGCCAAAAGAATGAAAATAAATGTTTTTTTTTCCCCTTCTTCTTTCCCCTCATTTTTCAGAAAAATGCATGGCTTTGGTTTTTCTGCAGGCAGTTGCTTCATATCAATGTACCATGTGGTGACTCAGACATTTTGTTATTATAATCCAAGCCAAAGGGGAGATATATTTTATGAGATCCATGTCTCCCCCTTGTCTCTCCATACCATATGTTTTCCTGAGTGGGGAGAAACACAGACAAAACTCTGAAGACAGTTCACACTGTCTCCTGGCAGGTTGTACGCTGCCTTTTCCTTCATCTAGCAAAGCTAAGAGAAACTCAGGTTTGCAGTAAGCTGACATGTAGATTCAATGGCAGAACTTGTTTCTCAGTCTCATAAAGGAAGGCAGCCAGACAGGCCAAGAAAACTCTAGAGCTCCCAGGCGCAAACCTAAAGAGGACTATGAGGAAAGGGGCTTTGGTGAGAGCATACAGCCCCACAGCTGCAGCTGTTGCCTTTACTCAGCTGGCAAGCAATACAGTGTTCTGATGTAGAAACTCCAGTGCACTCAAAATGCATGCCCAGGAGAGTCAAAAGCACCTGTAAATCAGACTGTTCCTCTTATATTTCCCACTTCTACTAAAATCTTCACTGCATTCCTGTTGCACAACCAGATAAGAAAAAAAAAATAAAAAACTCATTACATATTCTGAAAACACTGCACAAGGAGCTGCAGAAGTTTTTAGTGATGTGAGTACAATGGACAAAAGTTTCCCCAGATACAGCCCTCCAGATCCATTGTAAATCCACAGTGGAAGACTACTGTGCAAAACAGATATAAGGCAGGGGAAAAAACAGGGTTCCAGGTAACGGGTTCGTTTTCCTAGACACAGATCTGCCTTTTGAACTCTGAAACCTTTGACCATTATGTAGCCCTGGGGTGCAGGGAATAAAAATATGTAGATGACTTGGCGTTCATCTGGTAGAGTAAGTGGTTTCAGAGAGACGCTAAGTTTGCTGTGCCTGAGCGGTGCACAATTCAAAAACGGTGAACAAACTCCCAACCCACACACAGGTGGAATATGAGATCTTCTAAAGTTTAAGGCAATCATTGGATCAGAAGAGGCATCGGATGGCTCCAGGAAACAAGGACATATTCCTTTGAATCAAGTTATGAGAAGTATTTCCTAAGAGAATGCCATAAGAACCATCTGATCCACTAGATGTTTGTGGCACTTACCACATGCTTTCCCAGAGACAATGTTTCTCTGGCACTGAGAACACAGCCTGTTCTGCTCAGCCTATTCTGAGAGCCCAGATGTATGCGACTAAAGAGAAAGTTCAGTAAAATTCCAATTCCCAGCCTTAGATGCCCAAGCTCTTTCAGTGTGGGGAGGGAAGAGAATAGTTCCCACTGCATTACAACAGGATCGGGCATTCGAGCATATACCCACACAGGCCAAAGATGTAGGATAAAGAGCAAAGGAAAAGTTTTGAATTATTCCCGAAGTCCTTCCACTACCTCACTTCCAGACAGATATGAAGTGACAACGCCCTGAAACAAAGAAACACAAATGAAGAGAACATTATCAGATTACTCAGAACAATCCCTATTTTTAGTGCCTAGAATTTGTGACTTAGAACAGCCTAGAATTCAGATCTCGGTAAGTTCTCAAAGCTGTTTAACTCTTTCAGAGCTTTATAAGAGCTTCTATAAGAGTTTATTAAACAAGAACTCAAAGTGAAAGCATTTCTTATCACAACTGGAGACAGGTTTAAAGGAGGGAGTAGATGACTTAACAGACATAGCACTTGCTCTAAGCAACATTGCTATAACCTGAGAGTGAGGAAAAGCCAGAGAGTCCAGACCTGCCAACTATTTGAGATTGAATATGATCCCATATCATGACAACAAGTGATAGTGTAAAGACACAGAAAGAAATACGGTATGTTTTAAGAAACTGGCAGGAACAGATTCCACATTTCAGTGTTTTGGCAGTAGAACACAGTCTGTTCTGGTACTTTATATTCAAATCCTTATTGATTTAAAGATACTATGAATTTTTACTAACAGAACTTCAGCACCAGGAGGACAGTTAGCAAACCTATCAATACTATTTTTTTTTGCTGTCCTTTGTATAAGCACACAAACCCTCCCTTTTTTCAACTGTTAGTTTTCAGGTAAAACTCAGTTAAGGGGAAAAAGAAACACCGAGGAAATTGTTTACTTATTGTTGTAAAAGGGCCAAGCAGTAACGTTGACATCCTACGAAGACTGTCAAAATTGCAAATGATGTTATTCAAAGCCAAAGGGAAACAGCAAGAAGAGAGCCGCATGAAAAGCAGCCTGAGTTGACCTGAAAGGAAAATGCCCAAAATAATCTGCTTTTGACAATACTGCTTTACCTGCGTAAGAGGAGGGGAACCAGAAGCGTGCTCCTGTGACTTGCTTGCTACCGACCTGTTGGGGAGTGAGAGGTTTTTGAATTCCCACCCATGTGCCTGGATGTCAGCAGCGTGATACACGATATGAGCGAGCACCGACTGAAAAAGATAAGGCACATTGCCATACCTCTGTGAAGATCAGCAGCATCAAATCCAAGTCCTCTCAAGATGTCAAATAGGTAACACGGCAGCCACTGCTGTTAGCTGAACACACTTGTTTCTGTTGCATCTATTCAGTTCCTTAGTACAGGGGAATTCGGTGCATATTTAAAGCCAGTCAGTCTTGCCCTGTTTGGTGTTCAGTGTAAGTGCTTGAGCATCCTCCTCACTCAAGGCTAAACCAGAAATTCACAACAGCTTTAAGTACAGTAGGAAAATTATACGGCATCCACACAGTCCATTTGTGGTCAACTTGGACGCAGCTGGGTGCTTGGCGCACATTCCCTGCTCACCTCCAGAACGCTTTCCAGCAGAAGAGCAGACAGACTGTGAAATAACGAGCATTCACACCAAGATTTATTCTGATGAATCAATGTGGGTATATAATAATGCTAGAAGTGATGCAAGTCTAGGAGCTGAGCTCAGGAAAACCCCAAAAAGATGGATGCTCCCACGAAATGTCTTCCCCTTGCCATAACTCTTTGCGACATGTTAATGAGCAGTTTGACTATCAAGTATGCAGAAGACACATTCACAATAGACACAGATGCACAAAGCGGAACAAGTACTTGATCCAAGCCATGGCAGCCACCAGCAGTAGCTGCCAAAAGCATACCAGTCCACTGTGACAGACATCGTTGTCATGCTCCACACTAACATCTCATGAGAAATGAAGATGTCAGTGGAGAACAGCCAGAGTCACTCTATTTAGGACTGACTCTGGGTCATACATCTTATTTTAGCAGTTCCTTGAGGAACCAGAAAACAGACTGGAAAAGAATAGAAACCTCTTAAGAAGAATTAGTGCAAGAAATTAAAATGCAAACACAGCACAAACGCATAGCAGACTACTCCTTGGATGGAACATGCTGCACTTGCTTGAGTTGGATCTTCCCTCACCCAAGATGAGCTGATATGTAAATAAACAGTAATGACAACATGGACCATAAGACCAAGAAGTGACTTCCTAATGGCTCCCTCTAGTATTCTGCCTCCTGACATCATGTACCAAGTTGCAGTAAAGGCTTTCCCCAACAAAAATCCAGAACACACCACAACTGCTGCTTTGTGGCAGCCCATGGGAGACATCTCACAGGAGGCTGCAGACCCCTGTGCTGTACCCCTTCCTGAAGGGAGAGCCCACCGTGGGGAGCACAGGGGCAGTCAACTGCTAGGCAAGAAGTGCTTTCATCTCCATGCAGCCTGACGAGACGCTGTCTGACCAAACAGCCACGGCACATCAGGGGCACTTGCAGCCATTTCAGATGCATGGTACCAAGCCACATAGCACACAAACAGGCAAGAGAATAGCTATGATATTGCCGAAGGCCACACGTTCACAAAATGGCTGCTAGTCAGGGACAATTCTGAGCTTGCCTTGCTGTCTGAGGCTTGGGAACGAGTGCAGCACACAGCGTTTGGCCAACCACCAAGCAGATTTTATTTATACATCTCTGCTTTCATCTCCCCCCTTGTACACTGCAGCTTGAATGCCGTCTCCGTCCTTACTATACACCTGGCACGGCTACAAACACTTCTCCATCTTAGGACCACGGGAGAGGGAGATTGCTCTTGGGTCATTAAATTCCATTATATGAACCAAATTTCACACAATTTCTCACCCCAACTTTCCAAAGAGGAACACACAAACAAAGAATGGATTTTTGCTTTTAACAAACAACTCCAGAAGATGATTTCCCAACCATTTTAGGAAACTCATGGATACCCTTCTGTTTCAGGCAACCACCCTTCATAGTGACCCTGCACGGACATTTCCTCTTGTACCGATTTAAGTCTGGAGCCCCCTCCCCTCAGGCCCAGACTGCCAGTGGTTTTAGTGCCCTGTACTTGGAGAACCCTTCCACATTCAAGTCACTGTAATCCAGTTGGCCATACAAGCCTCTCTCAGAAGTTTACTCTTCAGAAGTCCAGAATCTGAGCTACAGATGTATTTTTATTTAAGCTTCTGTTTCATTTAAGAATTTACCATCTCTTGCCCACTTAAGCCCTTCTACAACTTTCTGGTTTCTGAACCAAAAACAAGTAGTACAAAAAGTGACTGAAATATGAAGTACTATATGAAACAGTAATTTGTCAGTCATTGTTACTAAACATTTCCTCAAGTTTTGCCACCATAACACACCAACTGGATCTGAAGCCTATAGAAGAGCTTCAGAGCTAGAAACTCATAAAATTATTTTGACCAACACACATTCAGTTTTGATCCATGCTACTTTTACCAATTTCTCCACAGAAATACAGTAATATTTCTACATGTATGGACAAAGTTATATTCCAGCTCTTTCCTGAGCAACCAATCACATTTATCTCATTGTTCTTTCACTTACCTGAAGATGCTCCCTTCCACACCCAGCAAAAGGTAATTGAAGTTCCTACATTTTGTTAACCAGGCTCACAACATTTAATATAGATATATTTCAGCTGCCTCTTATTGATCCAACTCCATAACCCAAACAGGTACTGTTTTACAACTATCATACCACCCACTCCAACATGCTTTCACAGCATAAGCATTTTCTTCTATCTGCCTGCCCATCTACCCACTGATGTTTATCCTGTATCAAGAGCTTATTTACCTGACTTTCCTCTCCTTTTCAGTGTACATAGGCCCTTCTCCTCACTGTCCAAGTTTCTCTGTTCCTTCTTAAACTCCACTTCTCAGCTATCACCATGAGCTTCTCCTCTCATCTTGTGAGTGGTAGCCTTTTCTTTAATGAGATCTCTGTCCTTTCTGTTTCTTTCTTTACTTCACTAAAATCAACCTTTATTTTTAGGTTCCATTTGCTAGCAACTCCCTTTCTCCACCTATCCTTAGCGATCTCCTGCTTGCTAAGAGAGCTCCATCACACCTTTAGCCTCCTCCCTGCCCAAGCACACCAGCTGAAGACAAGTGGTCTCAGCTGCAGCTCCAGGCTTCAAATCATCTCTCCCATGCACATCAGCTGTTCCAGATCTACATGGCATGAGATGAGGGCACCTCACCTACAGCTTCTCCCAGTGTCTGAGCAAACAGGCACAGGTCTGGTGCACACCATGTCTCCACAGGAAGAACACAGACGAAGAACTGAATGAATGGAAAGAATACAAGAGACATTCAAAAATGCTGAAAATGTCAGAGAAAGAGACCAGGCAAGATACATCACCCAAAAAAAAAAAAAAAAAAATTAAAAGGATGGAAGATCAGAAAGAACATAAGAGTAAACAATAGCAAGTTAGTTTTTAGTTCACCACCATGTTGCCATCACTTGGGTGCACCCAAGAGGTCAGATTCTCCACTGACATTGCTCCATTTACTCCAATGTAACTACTAATTTGCACTGCCAATGAGGTTATACTTGACCCTATATTTACCTACTTCTACTTGTGATCTAGACTTACTAGCAAAGCTCTGGTGAAGCCCATACAGCTGTGCAGTTATGCATTTACACAAGGATCCAGCCTAAATCTTTCCCTCTTTATCTGGAAGTGTAGAAAGTGTGCCACTGTTGATGGTGAAGGGATGATCTGAGGAAATTTCCTCTCTTCTGGTATGGTTATGCCTGTTGCCTTCTCTACATTAGGGTAATTACACTTCAAGTGAAGGCTTTCTAGTCAGCAAAAGGAGGCCTTGCAAAATGAGTTAGTGAAAACCACAAGTTTGGCATCAGAGCCAGCATCCTTCTCTGAATCCTCATGCTGAGTCTGGCTGTCTGAAAACCTCGGCTTGAAAAGTAGCGTAAGATTTCTCCACATGCCTATGACAACAGCTGTAAATATTTCCCCTTGGTCCATCACATGCACACAAATCCACGTTCCAGTGAACATACAGCAACATGGAAATAGAACCCCTTGTGATAGCTGCAACAACCGCTGGACACTGAAGCATAGTGGGCAAGCCCAAAGTACCTCCCTGTGAAGATGTGCATCCCTTTACATACAGAGCTTTCACCCTGCATACAACTGGCAGTCCAAAAGATGTGCTCGCACACAGTGTTTGTGGACACCATGTGAACTTGGCCCTCAACCTCTTGCAGCATTCCTCATGCTGCCAGGTATAGCTTGCATCCCTCTGAGCAGTGGAATGGTACATGAACGAGGCTGCTGCTGCTGTCACAGGAAAGGATTTCAGCTTCCAGCTCCAACAGTTGAGGCTTGCCCTTTCAGCTCCAGGTTCAGCTCCCTCAGCTGATCCACCCAGAGAGGCTGTCAGAGCAACTCTGGCCTTAGAAGACTTACTGGAAATGACTGGGAATTATTTGAGCTCACCCAGGGCAATGGTCCAAAGCTCTGCTCTCACAGCCCTCTTCAGAGTGGCATCAAATGATCTGAAATTCCACCTGGCCACCTAGTAAAAGTGTTTTCACTGACCAGAGCTAGAACGAAACCCTGCGTGATGACACAATAACTCTTTACTTGGCACCTTCCATCTCCTTCCCACTGCCTCCCCTCACTTCCTTGCAAGTGAACGCCATGGTGGTGGATCCTACCTGCCCAGCAGCGCTGAGTTTTGGGCTCTTCTTCTATCAACACCACTGCAACCTGTTTGAGTGGGGAGGAAGCTCAGCAGCCTCAAGGACTTGCCAGCCACTCAGCTGCCACAAAAATAATGGAAGGAGCTTCAGGAGACAGATTGAGCTGACTTAGAAAACTACTAGGCAATCTCTCAAGGGAAAACAAAGAAGCAACAACAAAATCACAGTTCAAGAGAGAAAAAGCTGGGGTTAAAATCATTGCAAAAATACAAAGCTGCTAGTGCTAAGCATGCTATTAATCTGTTTACCATGTATTTTAATCATGTAACTGATCGGTCACTGTAACATACACCACATGTTAAGATAGATGCAGCAGACAAAAAAAATCAGTCTGATTTCACACAGTAAAAATGTGTACATGCATACAGAAAGATATTAAATGCATTTCATACAAAGCATTTCTTCTTATCATTTTAAATACATCTCCCACTTGTTCAGCCCAGCTGGAAGCCCACTTGAACATTCTGGGACTGTCCCAAATCCCATACGGGTCAAAAGCTCACTGACTCCAGTGGGTGTTGGATCAGACCCCACGAGATCAAAATTCCTGTAAGGACTAATGTTTCAGTGCGGTTGGGTCTGCATTCCATACAGAATACACTGTAGTCACACCATGCTCACAGTGTAGCTGCAGTGTAATGTTAGAGCCCAACATCTACAAACACAGACTGGGAACCAAATTAGCAGCCTGGATAACAAGCAAGTACAAAATACAATGTATCTGTTGTCCACCTCTGCCGAGGTTCCTGTGAAGCATCACCCGCGAATATTCAGCTAGAGCATTTTGGCCCCTTCGTACCCATTCGAGTCATTAATCATTCATCCTAATTATCTCCGTGGTATTTTGTGCTCCTCCCCCACCCACGCTGCCTGTCTGTTTGTGGTATCCATCTGTTGTTCCTAATCATACACTTGGAGTGAGAGATCTTGGGAGAAAGGGCCACTTACTCACGACGTGTGCACAACACTTCAGGCACTCCAACCTCAGTCACTGGTGGAGACCTCACATTATGTCTCACCACAAATCACAGGAACTAATGCTCATCGTCAGATATGCTGTGCATTCATAGGGACACACACACACACACGCAGTACCTGCACCTGGACGTGTATTAGAAATGCACTCACACATAGAAGTCTACTGGAGAAAGAGGTATACCTGCAAGGGAGGCAGGTGTCACTGAGAGCAGGGGAAGGAGAAAAGACGGGGGGCAGATGAAAAGTTTCAAATGTGAAATTTTAGCTGAAACTATCTTCTGCCTGCTCACCCCCTCTAGCTGCAGCCCACAGACTTGCAGCACAGGACGCAGCAGGAGCCAGTCACTGCGCTTCAGCTACAACACAGTTGCCCAGTGCGAGGAAAGTACCTTTCTGCCTGAGCTACTGCATTGTGCAGAATAAAGGGGAAAATCTGAGGTTTCCCAGGGTCTGGTGACAAACAGTAAAGCTTGCACGGACTGCCACGCACACAGCATGAAGGAAACGCATGCTTCTGCAAAGCTTGCCATGTGTGCTGTGGCACAGAAGGGAACAGCAATGTCAGCGAGACTGAGCAAGTACAAGTCTTCCCTGACTTTAAGATACTTGTCATTTCGAAATCTCCTTTTAGTTTGTTGTGCATAGTAAAAACTGGTTTGAAACGATTCTGAAATGTATTTCAGTGGCAACTGTACCTGAAATGGAACATTCAATGGGACCTGGTCTGGAATGAATGATAAGACAAAAAGTTCCAGCACTAGCTGTCTTCCACTGATACCATTTTCCTTCATATTTAGTTTGCTGAGATGCACTACTGGTTTCCCATAATCACAGACACACAGAGAACAAGGCAGACAAAGACAAAGCGATCTTCTCTCCTTTCTTCCCATACTGCAGATCAAGCTGAAGCTCACCTATATGGCACCTACCAAACCCCAAGATTAAAGTCCAGTCTAACATTCAAGCAAAAACAGGCATAACCTGGGAGGTACAGAGCAGAGTGTAAGCCCTTGTGTAAACCTGTTCGCTTTCACACACCAAAGAGGGAACATTCCCACAGCTGGGGCTAGGTGTGCTGACTCCCTCCCAAACCCTGTGCCTCATCCAGCCATACCCAGGATGTGCACGCTCAGGGCTGGCAGGACAGGCTGTGGTTCTGCATTTCAACAGGGGCTGAGCGCACAGCCAGCACCTGCAGCCCAGGCTGCCGGGGCTTCTCCCCAGAGAGACGCGAGCGCTTTCCGTCACATGCAGCATCATCTCCTGTGATGGAAAACTGAGGAATCTGCTGGCAGGGACAAAGAATGGACTCTTCCATGAAGAGACTCTGCGTGTTGCAAGAACAAAAGACTTTACTCTGAAGAGCTGTCATTCTCCCTCCAACTCTACAGTAACTTCAACAGAGATGGACCAAGGGATAGAAAAAAAAAATGTCAGGGTAAGGCATATACAATGGCCCTGTCTGGTACATTGCTAATGACTATCATCTGGGTGCAACAACGGTAGGATGAGAAAATATTTCTTAATGTACACAGAGCAAAGGAAACCCCTTAAGCAAACATACCAGCAGAACAATTAGATGGTTAATCACAACGTTGGCCATGAGAGGGTTTCTCCATTTTCCCACTTCAAAGGAGCAGTAATTAACAAACAGTGTTGCCTCTTCTGGAGAGATGAGTCAGCCCCCTGCCCATGCTGGGGTTATCCTCACCCTGCTGCTGTGGCTGCTCCAAGCATGTGAGTGTTCCCCAGGGAGCATAAGCGCCTCATGGAGCTCTCAGTGCTATGCCAGACCACATGGCATTGCCCCCCACGGCCTTCCTCCCAGCACGCTGGGAGGCTGGGGGGGGGGGTCTCCTGCTCCATAAGTGTTCCCAAACTTTAGGTGAGGACAATGGAAGAAAAGCCACTGGATGGATCAAATAAGCTGTACCCAGCTCCGATAGAGGACAGCAGCAGGTTGGAAGGCATCAGCATTTACTAGTAAATCCGTGAGATGAACAGATCTCTTCCTGGTTTTCATCAGCCCAATTAAAGATGACGTACATGTGCTGGGGAGCAGAGTGGACTAACAAAGGGTGAGCATCCCTCCCCTGACAGCAGATAGCCCAGAAGTAACGTGCCCAGCCCCACCAGGAGATGAGCTCAAGCAGATGAAGGGTACTTAACACAGGTCCCACCTTCAGAGGGAAACTTCTGAACACACATGAGCCGTGATCATAAAAGGCAGGTGGCTCCCACTCTTTCCTCCACCATAAGGACACATGCAGGTCTGCACTCTGTAGCACTCCACGGTGGGTGTATGAGAAGGATAAGAGCAGAGGAGCCCAGGCAGTGGATAAACACATGGTGTAGCTGTAGCCTGTCTCAGGAGAGACACCAAAAAGCTGCACAGTGGAAGGGAAAGCAGTCCAGTCCCACCAAGACCAACAGCTCCGTGTGTGTAGCAGGCTGAATTTAACAGAGGACCGAGGTCCCACAGAGTGAACCCTCTTTTCCCTTCATGCTCCCTTTGCTGCATGGTCTCACACCAACAGTAGTTACAGAATCCTCCCTCATGATGTTCACTGATGACATCTATGTGAGCTGCTCTGCTGGTGTATGTCTATTCCCTGTCTCAGGGGTAGATTTAGATGAGATAGAATAAAGACTCTTTTCCATGCTGAGAGTGGTGAGGCACTGGATTAGGTTGCCCAGTGAGGCTGTGGATGACAAATCACTCGAAGTGTTCAAGGTCAGGCTGGATGGGCATCCTGACCTAGTGAAAGTTGTCCCTGCCCACCGCAGGCAGGTTGGGCTAGCTGATCTTTAAGAGTGTCCTTCCAACCCAAACCGTTCTAGACTCTGTCGTCTTCACAAAACTCCTTTAACACACCACTCACCATCCACAGTGCCAAAGGCACCCTGATATGGCACAGCCTTCTCAGCCCTGCTCGTCTATCATTCTTGTTCGGGGAGGGGGGACCACTAGCTCTAAGGTGCTCCACAGGACACTGTCAACAAGCCAGGTCCTCACCAAGCCCGCACCTCTCCCATCACAGAACTATTGAAATCAGTGGAGAAACACCACTTGCTGCAAAACTGGCCTGATGCTTCGACGCAGTCTGGTCCTGTTGCGTCCACAATAACTGTGAGATGGGCATTGGGTCTCCCACAAATTTTCTTCTCTCCTCTGCTGTGAGGGCCCACAGTTTCCTAAGGCACTGCTGCCTGACACACCCAGGCCTAGCAGCTTGCTGGCTCTCCCAAACACGCTGCACTGTGATGACACTTGTTCCCTTCAGCTGCTCTCATTCTCTTCACAGAATTTTTCTCTGCTGGAGTTCCAGGCGGGAAGAAACAGCCACAGAAGAGCTGGCTTTGCTCAGCAGGGCCTCTGCTCATTTCCTGAGCACTTCTTGACGTGTTCCGTTTGTGACCAAACTTGGGCCAGGATCCCAGCTGATATTTTAACTTCAGCCTCAATAGATTTCAAACTTCAGCCACTGTAAATAATTCTCTGACATGCGCTCCGCCTGCATTTTGGCACTTTCTCTTGTGCATTGTGTATTTGATTTTATTCTTCAAAACGTTCCTTAGCTTTCTCTGTGGCAGCTGTTGAGAAGAGGACGGCATCTTGGTGAAACTGCCTGATCCTTGGTGAAGTCTGGAGACACCAGATTGGTTTGACAACTCAGTGCATAATAATCACATTCTCTACTTAATGAGAGACAGATGAAGTGGTGTGCCATGTTCTAGGAGATGTTTACAGGACAGAGAATATTGGAACAACCACATGGCTTCAAACCAGGCAGTGATCTACACCAGGAACCTGGTTTCAGCAGTCACCAGGACCAGAAAATAAGCAGTCTGAAAACAAAATGGATGCAAAAATTCTCTGGTTATGGGAGTTGAGAGAAAATTTTACCCATACAGGCTGATTATTTCTAAGCCTTCTCAAGCTTGGCTTGTGCCTTAGACATCAGTTCCTCTTGCAGCCTAGCAAAGCATTTGTTAATCTTATGATTAATTTTATATATACAGCCAGCTCCAATAGCAGCATTAGCATGCTGAAATTTTATCAATTCATTGCTGAAGAATCATCCAGGCAGGGTTTTAATCAACACAAGTGAGAGAGTTCTTAGAGCTCTTGCACTTTCTTTGTGTGTCTAGTGCTTCTGTCATATCTGTTAGATAAGAAGGAATTCTGCTTTACAATGTACAGATCAGTGCACTTGGTCTCAGCCTGTAATCTCTCCTGTGATGTAGGTGACAACCATCATTCGGAAATACAGCTCTGAAGAGGTTAACAGAGACTGACCTTTCCCTGGTGAGCACGCTTCCCAGCCATCACAAGGCAACTAAACTCTCTGGAAACAAGGATTCTGCAGCAAAAAGCCACTGAAGGTGTTGCACGTGCCTTTCTTTGGGTGTCACCCATCCCACTGCTTCAGCCTTCCATCAGGGTTCTGCTCACAGCCTTTCAGAGCTGCACAGACATCTGAGGCCTCATTCCAGTCTCTCCCTTCTCCTGGAGCTTGACTTGAGGGCAAAGAGTGGAAATTCAAAACAAATAGTAAACAAAACCAAGCTCTCCTGAGTGTGACCCACATATTTGTTTGGAAGTTCCTCAGCTAAATTTACTCCCTGTCTTCTGCTTACTCTGGAATTTCTTTTTCTTCTTATTTTTTGCCCTGTCTCAGTAACAAGAAAAACAAAGGGTTGGGAAAAAAAAAAATAAAAAAGAAAAAATTTCTCCATAAAGAATGCTTTGTCCTGTGTCAGAGAGCTGCCCAGCTCTCCAATTGCAGATTCAACAGATAAACAGGCTGGTTGTGTCTCCTACTAGATGCCCATAAGGTGTCTGATGGGAAACCACCCTGCACACCGCTGCTCGCTCCAGATTCAATAAGTAGACCTGTTACTGAATGGCCCAAACCAAAGCCCCTAACAGCTGGAGGATTTGGGTCTAAGTCATGGTCTGATCTGAGCTACTGTAGGAATTCCAGGTTTGCCTGGCCCAGGACTTGTTGGCTACCGGCAGAATGGAAATAGGAGTCGAAACTGGTCATCACAAGATAGGGGAGAGGAGGGTGAATTCTAGGCAGGCTCCTTTAAGTTCTTCAAGCTGATTTCTCTGCTGGTAGGAACATACCTTAACGCAGATCCACACCAACCAATTGAAAAAAAAAAAAAAAAGTCACGACACTCCAAGTTTTAATGGATAGCTGGTAGAAAACGTGACATTGATTAAAGTGCAATAGCTCTAGGCCTTCAGCTTACGGTGGGAGGGCATTCCCAGCACACAGAGAACTACAAGAAGTCTTCCAGCAGGCATAGATTGCTGACAGCCATATTGCTTGGTTGTGGCACATCATCTGGGAACTTGACCTCTTGGTCTTGGTATGGCTTGAGCAGATGGCAAAAAATGAGCTTCTCCTCCAGAGAGTTCAAAAATCCCAACTTTCAGGGCATCTCCCTGTACATCAGAGAAACACAGTTGTGGTACCTGAATGCCTATCAGATAGTCTTTGCCCAGCGTATTAAACCATTCCCTTAAAGGGAACGTGGAGAGGAAAGGAAGGCTTTGGAGACAGATAATCTTATGCCAGGACAGTGTTCCATCACGTCAGGTTGTTTCCAACTTCAGTTAGAGGCTGAGGTGTTTTGATGCCATGTTTCCTGGTGTCTGTGCTGTCCCAGATGAGGCTGCCACAACCTCCATGTCTCCTCACCTACATCAGTCCATGATGGGCTGTATTATTTGAATGAGGTTTCCCGGAAGAGGAAGAAAATCTTGAAGGTTTGACTTCTTTTTGAAAACCAAAACTATACAAGGTGACTCTCCTTATATGTTATGACTGTTTGCATAGGTTAAGACATCATTAGTGTGCAGAGTCAAGAAGCAAAGATGGCTGGCATTGAGCTGTCATTGAAACAAAAAGCACAGGCAGAGCCAGCAGTGCTCAAAATGAAGAGGAATGGAGCGTGCAGTATTTTTTTCTGGAAGTAACGGGTGAGCCAGCAACATATCAGTGCCACTGCCATACATCTTCCAGGACACCCTTTACTACAGATCTCTGTGTTAATAGCTTTTTCCAAGGTTTGAGCCCCAACCAAGAGGTACAAATATTTGGTCTGCCTTAGCATGGTATTGCTCAAGGACTCTGGAGGAAAGTCCTAATTGAGATCCTTAAGGTAACTCAGCCTTGCAGAAATTATCAAGAGCTGTTTTTCACTACCGCTGATTCACCAGCAGGGAAACTGAGGCAGCGGGCAGCAATACACAACACAGCGACAGACAAGAAGAGAACATCTCGCCCCAGGCTCCCAGCCGTTTGGCTCTGCCTGCCAGACAACGCTGGCTCCTAGGTAAATAATGGAGCTGTCACACCCGAGTGTTATTTTCAAACCGCGAGCACTGGGTTTGGCACAAACTCTGGTGAAGCACAGCACGACCAAGGCAGTCCTGTGGAACAAGTGCCCTGCACAGATGGAGCTGCTCTGGGGAAACCTCGCTGTTCTGCTGGATTTATGCAACCGGTTGAACGGAAGCCCAGGCTCCAAGCTACCAGCTGCACAAGAGCACAGGGAGAGCCCAACCGAGGACACAGGGGCTGTGTGTGGCTCTGGCTCCACCAGCCACCACCTCCTCCACCCCGGCCTCCCATGGCCCTGGCCGTGCCGGCCAAAGCCATAGGAGGGCAGCAAACCCTTGGCAGTCCTGGGGCTTCGTTCCCAACAGGATCCTCTTCCAGCCCCTGCTCCTGGGCCGCCGGACAGCCCCATGCAGCACCCTTGGGAAGGTCAGTGGGGACTTCACTAGGCAACAAGGACCTGCAAAACCTCTTTGCATTGGCCATGGGTGACCAGGCCAGCTCAGCTGCCAGCCACACAAACGTTGTGTGTGGGGGGGTCCACCGGTAGGCCTAGCAGGGCTCTGGAAAAGCAGGTGCTATGTGCAACACACCCTGGGGTGCAGGTTTCAACGTTGAAACCCACACTTCCACATAAAGGTGCCAGAACTCTTCTGTGGGTCAGTGGATGTGGGCTCACTGAGAGATCTGGGGCATACACGGTCAAAGACTCTCAGGAGTCTTTGCATAATTGCATTGATAGGATAGCAGCACAAGGATGGCCATACTGTCTCAGAGCAAAGGTCCATCTGCCTCTGTATCTGGCTCCCATGGTGGCTGGCAACAGAAATGGAGGAAAGAGCATAAAGAAAAGAGCACACGAGAAGTTATTCTTCCCTGGGACACAGCCTGCCTCCAGCGGTACGCAGCTCCAGCAGCTTCATGGTGCCCACGTCCGTACGCTTCCCTCTCCCGTCTGCAGCTCTGGCACAGAGCAAGCCTGCCTTAAAGAAAGGGAGCCAGAACCTGCATTTAATCTATTGATGCCGACAGAGCTCAGACACAAGAAGCAGGTGAAACTGTATGAAATTGAAGACAAACCCCTTGCCAACTGTAATTAAGTGACTCTGAATGTCAGAGCACAGACTTTGTTTCAAGAGACTCACTAATGGTGCCTTCCTCTCTCCCAGCAAATCGAGATCTGTATCTCCAGCCTAGCACCTCCAGAAACCTCCCTCTGTTGCGTGAATGCAACCAAGGACAGGAAGATGCTACCGAATTGGCACTATGCTGGTACCAAAAGCCCCAGTGCGGGCTGGCACAATGCAAAGCCAGCACCAAAGAGAAGCCCAAAGCACAAACACTCTAGGCACCCAACAAAACTCAGCAGAACTGCGCTCCTGGCAGGCAGGGCAGAACAGACTAGGAAGGCACACAGGTGACTTATCCAACATCCCACAGGCAGCCAGTGACAGATCTGGGATTTCTCACAGCTTTCCTGACTTCTCCCCTCTCAGGTGCCATCCACACTGGTTCTTTCCTGCTTGACATTGCTTCTCTCCCAGTTGTCTTTACTGAAGTGGCTTCCTACAGTACCTTTGGGCATCTGGGAGGTTTGGATGAGTGTCTCCACTGCATCAAATGGACTGTTCTCCTCTGCGCTGTCCCCATGTGTGCTATTAACCCTGATTTCCCATGGAAGTAAAGAAGGAACAAGCAAAGCAGAGAGCTCCATGGAATGGGAGCTCACTTCCTGTTCTCAGCAGGAGACAGTCTTCTTCCCCTCTCCGCTAACATCTTTCCTCAGAGATCTCTTTGCTTTCAGCAACTTCCCAGAGGAGAGGAGAAAAAAAAAAAAAAAAAAAAAATCCCTCCTTCTCACTCTCCCCCACTAAAACGAGCTGGTTTCCTTCCTCCCAGCTCCTAACCACTCTGTTATGCTTCAGACACAAGGTTAATCCTTGTGCAGACAGGTGACAAATGGGCCCATCCTTGGTTCTATTTTTCCCCTGAGCTGGGGAAAAAAAAACCTCAATCCTACCCATTCCCCCAAGCTGCTCCATCTTAAACCAGAAGCTTCCCCTCCGTCAGCCCCCGAGAACGCTCTCCGGTTGCTGCTCGCCTGCACTAATTGCCTCCCAGACTAAACAACCCTATCCCCTCTCCCCGCTCACCTGTCTGCTCTGCTCCCGCCTGCCTGAGCTCAGGCAGAGGCACCGCCGCCACACCAAATCCTAAAACTTGAATGGGTTCCCGGGGAGGGGAGGAGAAACAATGCTGTGGAGGGGAGAGAAAGGAAAAGGGTGAGGCTTTGGGAGCAGGTTGACCAAGGAGCCATCAGAAGCAGGGAGATGCCCTGCATGAATGTAGGAACAGAGAGGAGACTGCCTGACTCCTGTGGAAATGTGCCTTGCTCTGCGAACAGTGCTGTTCTACATCAGACTGAGTGACTTCTGTAGTTCCTTCTGGCCATAAGGATCTACAGATCTGGGCAGCATGGAGGGTAATGATGAGAGTCCACGCAGAAAGCTTGCAAAACTTTCGTCTGAAGGTACCTGAACTGCAGTTCTCCAAAACTTCACAAGCAGAAAACTGCCCTTGGAAACAGTAAAATAACAAACCCCTTGCTCTAGCAATCAAATAGCAAAGGTTGGACTAGATAAAGCTTTCCTCAGCATTACTTCCAGTGGTGGAGAATGAGGCTAGATACCTGGTGAATACAGGGGAAACAGCCTCCAAGCAGTTTTGACTGTGGCAAAACCTGGGGTGTGATCCAAGAGGTGGGCAGTGCAGAGTATTCCGTGAGCAAGAAAGGTTTATCGAGGTCTTTTCTGTCTGTTCTGGAGCTGGTTTTGATTACAGAAGGAATGACCACCCGTTCCCTTCCCTTGCCCATCACACACCATCCCCACTTCTTCACAACCAGGTTGTTCTAAGAAAAGCAGAATTATGCCTGAAATGCATACTGCACAAAGATATCTTTGCAGATCCAAAGTCCTGGTTCCCTTGGCCTGTGAATGCTCTCCTCAGACACCATGGATTTCAGATCCAGCCTTTAATATTTGGATGGCCTTTACCTGAACACAGTTATGGCAGCATCCAGCCAAGGTAACCTCCCTGGCATCCATGTGGGACCTGAAAGTCATTACAACAGCCTTCTGAATGGTGCAGCAAGACCTTGCCATTGTTTGGAGCAGGTTTAGCTAAGTTCAGCACTTAGTGTGATGTGCTTCTCAGGCATCAGCTATTTAACATATTCAGCTTACAAAGAATTAGAGGGGCTGAAAGGAAAGTGAGGGATGGTTTCATCCAGGGCTCCCCTGAGTAACTACCAGCAGAAGAGCTTTGACAGAGTCAGAGAGAGAGACTAAAAGCCTTGACAACAGCCACTTCCACCATACTACAAGTCTACAGCACAGGGTGTAAATTCTGACAACCATTCGGCAGCATCTGCCAGGGGAGAGTAGAGGAATTAAACCCACTGAATGCAGACCCTCTGCCACTGTAATGCATGGCAGTGAATTGACGAGGCAGAGAGCAGCCTCTAAATTATTTCTAACACCATGGCACGCGACGAAGGAATAAGACAGCCAAGTGGCATGAGACCTCCCTCACAAGGCAGCAGCAAGGAGCGAGGAAATTTGGCAGGGGAAGGGGGGTGCTCCTGAGCACCACTGCCAGCCCCAAACCGTTCTCTCCAGTTGCTAGCAGGGCCAGAGCAATGCAAAAAACACACTCCAGAAGCGAATGCCAGCTGCACAGAGCCAGCACAGAGATGGACTCACAGGCAGCGAGGGAAGAAGCAGCTGTGTCTCCCTGTTCAGACAGCAGTTCCTTGTCCTTGAGTGCCACCAGCAGAGAAGTTGGTGCCTGCTGCACAGAAGCAGGGACAATGGCTAGAAGGGGCAGTGACTGCATGCAAGATAACGGTAGTGCCAGACATCACCAAAAACAGCCTAAAATCATAGAATTATAGAACGGTTTGGGCTGGAAGGGACCCCTAAAGATCATCCAGTCCAACTCTGTGTCATGGGCAGCAACACCTTTCACTAGATCAGGTTGTTCAGCTTTGAGCAACCTTTGGGGCATCCCAACTACAGAGAATGTGGGGAGCCCAAGGACCACAAGGAACCCATCACAGCCCTCCCTTCCCTTTCTGCTTCTCTTCCTCCACCACTTTCCCCACGGCATCAACAAAGGAATCTCAGCAGTGAAATGAGCCAAGCCCTCAGCCAGCAGGCAGCCTCTCCTCCTGCAGGACAAGCCTTGAGGCACACTGGACAGGGCATTTTTCCACTTCCAGCACTCCTCCTTCTGCAGATGCATGGAAACGCAGGGTCTTCCCTCTTTTTTCTTTATCTCTCAGTTTGTTTTCCTTGCTGTGGCTCTTAGAGCTCATTCAGACACCCATGGTCAATGGATGGGCAATTAAAAGAGAGACAGAACAAGCCACTCCAATGCTTAAATAACTCCATGACAAGAGTCCTCATGGAGACTACAACTTGAACATAACAGAAAGGGGTCTTTTCTGAGAGGTTTTGAATCTTGCTATGAAAGGTAGCTGAGAGTTATACCCCAGGTTTTATTAAATTGCCTCTAGCAAGGGGTGTGCTAGGAGCGTTCCAGGCATTTTATAGGTGCCTGGTCGGCGTCGCCTGTTCCACACATCCAAAGATCATGAGACATGCTCAGAATATTGAAAGACCAGCTTTAAATAATCACAAGCCTTTTATTACTAAAAAACCCAACAGACAGACCTTTCTTTCTCCGCCCTCTGTTTTTCTGAGGTTTTCAGGCTTATGCCCTCAAACTCTGCATGTATAAGGGTGGGGTTTGGTGACTTTTTCAGCTCAAACTTACAAGAGTTCAGCCTTTGGAGAAAAAGAAACACCAAATACAGGAAAATTACACCAGAATGGACAACCATGACCAGTACTTCCTCCCCAGTAAGTTATTTTGCCTCTGACAGCAGCTCACAGGTTGCTGTTATGGCCACAGGCATCTAGAATGGCAAGCATTTGGGACAAAGCTTTGAAGAGGAACGCTCAGGTAAATGTACCAGAGTAACAAAGCCTGCATGTTCACCCAACACTGCAACATCTTCTTCCACTTTTTCAAGCAACATTATGCATGACTAAGAGCATGGACACTGCATCCATCCTTGCGGTACCTGGTTGTGCCTAATTTCCACAAACTGTGCAATTGCACCACAGTCATCAAGACCCACCAGGCCAGCCTGCTGTCACTGCCGGTACTGTCCTACCAGACAGCTCCACGAGGGGAGCAGAACCGTCCCGCCTTACACTGGCGTAATGAGCAAAAACCCATCCTGCCCTAGGAAACTGCTAAATTCTGCAGGCCACAAATAGGACCCCAGAGTGTCTTCAACAGGATTAGCATTGCTTGAACTTCACAGTCCATCTTCAGCAATTTAGAGGCAGAGTGTTGTAACAAGACCCTGGCAGCACGATGCAGCCAGGCGATGCTGTCTTACACCGTAGGTGGAGGATCTTCCCAAGGAAAAGAAACCAGAATGGCACAGAGCCACTGCAGTGATACTTTAGCCGAGCATCAGCTGCAGGAAAGGAGCAGAGCTGTGGCTGGGCTGTTTGTGCTCCCCTTTGATCCCTGCCTGACTCCCCAGGAGTCACTGGGAACCAAGAGTAATTTATAATAAGCTTTAGTCTGCTGTGATTTATTCTAGGAGCTGAAGCCAGGTGCAAGGAAGTTAAATAGCCAGCATTTCTTGGCTTTCGCTGGGGGAGTGACACATTAAACATTACAGATCCCCAGTGTGGCATTTTTTAGGCTTTGTCTACAGTGGGCAAAGGGAGTACAACTTAACATTAAGACAGCATGTAAAAAGGGATCAGCCTTTTTGCAGGTAGGATGCACCAATCACTTGTGGTGAATCCTTTATCTAGCTGCAGACATTGACCCTGGAATGCAACTCAAATCATGCTGGGATACTAGTAACAGAAATATAAAAAGCACTGGGAGGGAAAAAAAAAAAAAAAAAAGACAAAAAGAACAGTTTTTTGACTTCCAAACTGAAGAGATTGAGGATATTTTTCCCCCGTGTGCTTTCAGTTTCCTGAAATGACATGCAAGGAAACAGACAACACCAAAATTGTTTCAAAAAGCAGAACTGCAGAAGTTATTTATTATTAGTAGGACTGATCGGTAATTCAGCCGCCAGACTGGTTTTTTTTTTCTTCCACTTACAAATTGTTCACAAACAGATCTTAATTTTACCCAAGTGAATCCACAGCTTTCAAAAGCATACCCCTGTGGGTATGGAATCCCACAAGCATAATGGGTCAGCAGTACCTAACTCCCTTCAACTTCTTTGAATAACTCAGCCTTCACCAGCCCATTGAACAAAACCAGCTGCTCTCTTGGAGTTACTCACATGCTTCCCACTTGGATTTTTACTTTTAGCTGTTCACCGCACATCACTGCTCATCTGCACCACCTGATTTGATTCTACACCTCGACTGGGTGACCAAAGGCCTTTTTTTTTAAAAAAAAAAAAAAAAAAAGGGGATCAGCAAGGCTGACTAATGAAGAAGTCACTTACAGTTCACGATTTTTTGGACAAAACAAGCTTTTGTGCTAAAGCTTGTGAAGCCTTTTAGATTCATAAACATTTTCCCCACTGCTCAAAGGTCATCTGAATACTCATAAATAACCAATAATATAACTCTTTGGAGGCCAGTGAAGCCAAGTCAAACTGAGAGTTTGCCAGCACATCCACAATACTGTTTATTCCATTAGTGCACCAGACCCTGCACCGGAGCACTTGACTCTGTCCCTTCTAAACGCAGGGAAAGAACTGAAAAGTCGAGCAGAAATAAAAAGCCATCCGAATGAGTCAGAACCAGCCCCACGTGATGACTGTCTCCTTGCAGACCACTCTGCAGAATACACTTCCGTCACTCCGCGCGAGAGATGTCAAACCATTCATTTATGAACCCATTATATTATAAATACCAGCATCTTGTCTCAGTGGACTTAAGGACTTTTTTTTTTTTNGAGTGGCTTTAATGAGTTTTTTTTTTTTTTTTTTTTTTTTTTAAATGAAGTTCTAATTCAATCCTAACCCCAACAAAACAGCAATGTTACTCCTTGTTTCAGAAGTGAGTGGGTTTGGTTCCAAGCATGTCAAAAGTCAGAGGGAGGGAGATAGCAAAGGGGAACAGCTAAATCTTTTTGCTTTCTCTCCTCAGCACCATTGCGAAACATTTCTCTGAAACATAAGACTCGAGTTGCCATGTTTTAAACAAACCACGGTGTGTTATTGTACTACGCTTCTGAAACGGGGAATGCAGGTCAGGAACTTTTGGACCTCTCAGATTTTAAGGTATACAAGCTCTGGATCATTGTTATCTGTTCCTTTTTCATTTCTTTTCTCTTGTTTTTCTCTCTTTTTTTCTTTC
>VXAV01008302.1:421831-483030 GCA_013399715.1 Alectura lathami
TTTAAAAAAAAAAAAAAAACATGTTCCCCTTGCTTTCCCTTTTCCCTTCCCTCTTCCATTCCCTATCCTATCCTAACACTGGAAAGCAGCTGCAAGTTTGAAACTTCAAATAAAATAATCTGAAAAGCTCCCTTATGTTAATTGACACATTTTCCATTCTCGGCTTTTCATCACGGACAGAAAACAAGCATTCAAAAAAATGCATGTGTGTATGCAGATGAGCATGCATAAATACATTCATACACATATAGCATGTGAAAACACGTGAAAAGCATGTTTGCATGCATGCACTTCTGCTTGCATACAGCTCTCTCTTTGACAGCCTTAGGAAAATTTGCAAGCTGGCTCCCGTAGGTTAGCTCCGTCCATTGCAAACTGTGTCAGGATGAATAATGGGGGCAGGCGGTTCTGCCAGAGGGTCATGGAACAGCAAGTGCGTAGAAAGGCAGGATTGTCCAAGAGCTGCACACGGTATCAGCCTGGGTTTGAAACGCGGTGCCGGACAGAGACAAAGATCAAGTTATAGGCTCAGAGGCCAGAAGAAGCACAAGGCTCCTTTCTGCCGAGCTCCTGTAGACAGCACAGGAATTACAGAATCCCACCCAGGAATTCCTGTTGTGGAGGGAAGATTTTTTTCTCCAGTGACTGAAAGCACAAAAGCACTTAAGCGGGTATTTGAAGTCAAGCTGTACCTTGTATCTTATAACAGACTGTTCTTGGTCTCGTTGAGCTAGAAGATAAAGGACACATCTTCTGCTGGCGAAGCCCCCCGGTTTAAACTGTTTGCTGGATTATCATGTAGACAAAAATCCAGCCACAATACAATACAGTGGCTGGCAGCCAGAAGGGAATGGCTGTGTCCTGGTAAACAGATGATAGGCTGTTCATTCAGACTTAAGGGTATTTTTCCTGGAAACCTCTTTCTAACGTATCTTTATCCCAGCTAGTGAAAGATGAACACATTTCACTCAATACTTCAAACCGCTTGAACAGCATATGTTTGAGAGTTCAGCATAAACCTCCCTGGGCCCAAAGTTTGCACATGAAAGGCTGGAAAAAGCAGTAGAGAAAAAACACCAAGGAAAGGTTAGCACAAGAAATAGAGCAGAGAGAAAAATCCAGATGAAAAAATACATTAGCTCCATACAGTATTATACCCACAAAGGATGTTATACGCCAAGAGCTGGAAGCCCTGCAAGTGCCAAAATCCAGGTCATTCACGCGGCAGTAACTGGTTCCCCTGAACATGGTCATTGTGACACAGCCAGTTTTTTCCACAGGACATCCCAGATCATTCTTCCCTGGTCCCCATCCAAGCCTTAATTTTTATGCCTGTCTCCCACAGCCTGTCCTTGTTCTGCCTCCTCCTGTGCCACTGCCTCCACAACGGAGTTTCCACTCCTCTTGGACGTAGTCTTGCTTGAATTCTGAACCTCTCCTTAGCACCCATCCTTGCCCCATCAACAACCTCAGCTGCTTCCCATTCTCTCCTGTGCTCTTCCCATCTCCTAGTCCCATCCTTCCTCCTGCCTTCCCACTAGCAGCCTCCTCTTCCCCACACGTTCTTCTTCAACGCGTAGTATAGCGCCTCTGTTTCTCTTTAAAGAGGAGAACGTGGCATGAAGACAATTATATTTCTTTGTCAAAATGATTGTCCCTTCTGAGGAGGAGGGGAGGGGGGGAATTGTTAAGTAACTTGGAATTCAGTTACAGTAAAAAATGTGCATGAAAAGCGACTTTCTGAAGCCAAGAACTTCACAGGATTCAACAAATCTTCCAGCTCTATAGGATATACAGATACGTATCACTCACAGTAACATTCTGCAGGCTCCAGACTACACTGCATTACCGGGCAGGCTCTCCGATAAATAATGAGGGGGCTGCCGAGTGTTTAAAACAGATTGCAGCGAGTCCTTCCAGGACAGCCTGCAGAGGTGCGCCGTGTGTCCGCGTGCTTCGGCACGGGGGAAAGAAGGAGTTTTGTTTCTTGTATAAAACCAAAAGACAGTAAGGCCAAGGAAACAATATTCCCACTACTCCCTTCTAGGCTAAGGCAGCACAACGTTGAATCGCGCCTTCGCTGCTAAAGTACCGAAATGCACTGCTTTAGGCTCAGCCCTGCCTCCTGCTTCGTTGGACATTTAGAGGAGCCCCAGCCTGAACCTCAGGTGCTGTGGGGGTGATGCGTTTACCAGATACTCAGCGCTGCTTTGCCAGGGCTTTGCAGCACTTCAGCTCATCCGCGACACGGGGACCAGGCAGGGGAAACCTACCACTATGGTGAATGCAAAAAAAGAGAAGGAGCAAGAAACTCACTTTGGTGCCATTCACTCACAGAGATGGCACCAGGGATGCCACAGTGAAATGCCTAGCCTTGGTGCTGAGTCCCATCCGCTCACTCACGGGAAGCGAGCAGTATCCATCTCTTACTATTATTATGAAATGGAAGAGAATAAGCTGTACACAACCTGGAAATCCCACAACTGGATGCTACCAGACTACACCAGATGGCTCTACGGACACTTGGCTAAGCTGAGACAGGACTGGTCTTCAAGGGCAACTGCCCACGAGCTGCTCCCAGCCTTCCTACCCCAACAGCGGCAGTTGTAGCTGGTCCCATTTGGTAGAAAACCCTCCTCTGTAAGAAGGGGCACCCAGTGCTGTTACAGGGGAAGATGAGAGGCCAGGCAACCCTTAGATGCTGCCTCACAGCAGGCTGGAGATAC
Source organism: Alectura lathami (assembly GCA_013399715.1). Lineage (NCBI taxonomy): Eukaryota > Metazoa > Chordata > Aves > Galliformes > Megapodiidae > Alectura > Alectura lathami. Next base: position 424,558 of record VXAV01008302.1, read on the forward strand.
TTCTGCCTCATAGTAACAGGGCAAGGGCAACATGCTATAGTCGCTGAAGGTCCTGAGATCTGTGCTGGGTGAAAGCCAGGAACAGGGGGACCCACGGGGAAGACAGGCTTATGCCTAGCGAAAAAGCTTTGGATACACGACATAGTTGTCGCCAAGAAATGCCTTTTGAAGGAATAAGCCTGTTCTGTTAGTGGCCTTCATGTAGCAGCCTCAGCTCTACCTTCCTCAGCTGCTCCAAAGCGTTCACCTTAGAAGATGTGGCCTTTGACAATCAAAATACCAGACACTTCAGGTTTTCTTGCAAGTCCTCCTGCCTTGGAAAGAGCTGATGAAGGTCCTGTTGTGTTCCTAGGCCTCTAAGCTCCAAAACCTCATGCCTGTGGCTTAGCAGTACATAGGCCTGCCTACATCAGCCATGCTCCTCCACCTCAACCCATAATCCCACAGCCCCCCAGAGGAGCCCTCTGACTCACGGCAGACACTTTTTTTTCCTCAATTTTCCCCTGCAGTTTGCTTGCTGACGTCCAGAAGGGATTTTTACCTCCTGGCAAACCAATGAAGCAAGCTCCCAAGGGCAGAGTGGAGTCGGTCAGGATGGGAGGTGGCACTGCCACATCCCACTCCCTACACAAATCCCGAGTGATTTGCTCTTTGACTTTGAGAGAGATGCAATAGGGCTAAATCACCACTACCTTGCTCACTGTTTAACCACCAAAAGGCAAGACCAGATCTTCATTCACCATGCTGAAGGAGCTGCCTGGAAACAGAAAGCACAAGAGCTGTGTGCTATGTCTGTATCTCACTCTTTGACATCTTCAGGCCTTCCAATCCCAGTCCTGCTTGGGTTTTCATCTACTCCTACCCTTCCCTGCAAGGAATTCCCACTACCCATGACCGGGGGCTGTGTAAAAAGCCAACACACACTCTTCTTTTCAAGGAAAGAGCAATGTCTAAGTCCATTACTTATCGTAATCACTCCAAACTCTCCTTTGTACAAATCTTGGGTCTGGATTTCATTGGCTGGCAAGGGGAGCCTTGTCACCTCCCTGCAGGTGAGCTGGCAACCACAACCCCATTGGGGCACCTTGCACAGTTTAGTGGGCAAAAACTCAGCAAGGGCACACCTGTCACAAAACATGGACACTGCCATGAGTGTCAGAGGTGACAGTTCTGAAGATCTCCCCCAGTTTCTGCCCCGTCAGAGCACATGATGAGCTGGAGGCAGAAGGAGGACCCCCTCATCCCAACAGGCTTCCTCCCAAGCCTCTGCCCTAACCAGCTGGAGGAGCACAGCCTCCACGCAAGAGGCTGGCAGGCGAGGACTGACATCCCAGCCCGTGGTGCAGGCACCCGTACCACTGGGAGGCTGTCCCTCCTTGACAACAACAAAAGAAGGGTCATTTTTCTTCTCTTTCTCCCCTCCTCTCCCCCCGTTCCAGAAAGCCTTGGTTTCATCCCACCGTGGAACGAAAACAAATGTTCTAAACCGCAACATTTTTCACGAACCGGAATTTCTTGCAGTCTGGCCAGCCCTGGTGGATCAATACCAGGCATTTCTTTCCTCCTCTGCTTCAGCCTTTCCCTTCCAGCCTCCCCCCAACCCACTCACCGAGGGGAATAAGGGAGCCAGAGGTGTTGAACAGAGGAGTCAGGAACGCTCCAGCTCGCTTTTAAAAGGGGCAGAAAAAACACTGGCGTCAGTTGGAGCACCAGGGCAGGCACTGAGACCTTGTTTTGGATTTCACAGAGACTGTCCCTCGGGAGAGCTGTCTTTTTTTTTTCCCCCCTCTTTTTTTTTTTTTTTTTTTTTTTTCTTTAATGCATGGTTTTGTTTGTAAGTTAAAAGTCTCAGGATTTGCAGTCTTTGAAGCGTGGTCAGCCTGCCAGATGGAATTAGTCAGTGCCTTTCAGTCGGAAATCCCAGGCAGATGAAGCAGGATGGAAGGACAGTGTTTTTCTCATTTACCAGGAAACCCTCTGCCTTGACCCCCACAAATTCAGCTGGAGAGCTCTAAAGGACCCCAAAAGTGGGCACGGCTGAGAGCAGGGAAGCAAACAGAGGGCCAAACCTTTCACATGCATAAATTGTTGTGGCACTGCCGAAGTCAGTGGTCTCCGAGCAAATTTATACTGATCAAGATCCAGCCCAGATGTTTTTGCTTGTACTTGCCTGACGCTATAAGATGTCAGTGGAGCTTCCTCTGCTTAAAAGCAGTGCTGAATTTGGCTCTCCTTACCCCTTGCTCATACCATCTTTCCACCTATTTCCACCATGGCCTGTCTTCAGTCTTCCTATCTGTGGACTCCTCAAGGTGAGCATGCCTCCTCACAGGTGGACAGACTCCTGCCATATTCCTGACCATGTCTTTGCCTTCCTTCACACATGCCCTCAATTCCACATCCAAGCCCAGCAACTCACATGCCATCTCTGAAACTTTACCTGTCAATTTTCTGCTCTTTTCTTTGTGTTTCCCTCTTTTCTGAGCCTACCTTTCACTGTTCCCTCTACTTCTGCTAAAAGCTTAGGGTCATTCCTCAGGCAGTCCCCTGACAAAATTACTCTTGGAGAACATCCACTTATTTCCACATCATCCAAACCACCACCCAACAGGAGAGTTGGCACTGTTTGTTCCAAACACACGATGTATGGATGACAGCTCATCATAAACACACAGAGCAACATCCGTAAACGTGAGAAGAGTACACAAGCGTCAGAGTTGAGCTGACAACCTCCTTGCAAGAGACTGGTGCTCATCACTTACCAGCTGAGAGCTTGACTTCATTTCTTACAAGAGTGGAAGGGGCAGAGAGGCTTGCTGTGGAGCTGTAGTAGCGCTACCAAAGCTACCACTCAGACCTATGGCACAGAAGGATTCCGTTTTACCTTTGGACTCTCCAAACCTCTCAGCGGCATGGTGATTACCTCAACAGGGCAGTTCAGGCAGCACGCCATCAAAGCAACCATGGCGCTTGGGAAAGCAATCAGGCAATAGGATGCAAAGAGCATCCAAGACCTGGCCTGACAGACCTGTGAAAACTAACATCTCAGCATTTTGGCTGAGTTAACATAGCGTAAAAAGAATCCAAAAGAATTAGCACTTTGGATTAACAGTAGCACAAGCAGAGAGACGTGATGGCCAGCCATCACCTGAGATAATCACAGGGAAATCAGTTCGCAAGCATATTGAGAACTGCATGTAAGACCGAGCGGGGTCTACCAACTGCATCTGACCATAGAATACTTCACCAGCGGAAGCTACAGTAGGATCCTTTCTAATACTGTATAACCAAGAGTGAATTGGGCCTTCCCTTCCTAGAGAACAACACTGCTCTGCACAGAAGAGGCATACCTTGGACCTGTTCTGCTGCCAAGAATTCCGTGTGCAGATGCACAATAGCCCAGAAATCCTGAAACAGACATTCTCTCCAACGTGCTGATGTGGTTCTTCTAGAAAAGATTCATCTTACAGCCATTTGAACCAGAGTACCATTCATCCCAAATAAGCAGCAGCCCAAAAAGAAATGCTCACAAAGCCCTTCCCTACAAAGGATGAGATTTTGCCCACCCTGTCTGAGCTTTGCTATTGGCTAATCACCAATAAACACCTCCACTGTCACACCAGCAACAGCCAGCCTGTGGGATACCAGATACCCACAAGAATGAACGTTTTCTTCTGACCCCACCACCCCTTCCACCAGGTCCCAAGAACCCCCAGCATGTCCACAAAGCAACACCGCCCTGGGGTGACACCCTGTAGCTCCCGCCAGCTGAACTCCTGTCCCACAAAGCCACCTGCTGCCATGAGAAGGTTCAAGACCTCCGAGAAGATATGAAACACCACAAAAGAGCTTGCACCAGCTCACACAGACATAGTCAGCACTGCTACTGTTGTCAGCAAACGCTATGAAAACCATTAGCCATCAAGACCAGTCAAATCAAACCAAGTTCATCTCCTCTGGGCCAAGCCAAGTCTGGGAACCCCTCACCAGTCAGTGTGGGGGCCCACATGCATTATGTTTCTTTGTTGTGAACGGAAGGGGACTAAGAGGAGCAGTAGTGATTTAATTCACGGGAGATCTAGTCCCATTACTTTGTGAATACTCCAGGGATGTTATGAAGCTGCCAACATGGCCCAGAGCCGGGCAGAATATGAGTAACTCTGGTTCAGAAGAAGCAGCAACAAGAAAAAAAAAAAAAAACAAAAAACCTGAAAGGTCTGAAACCAGGAAAACAGGCTTGTTTATGAAGCCAAAAAGAGTGCAGTGTATTCCAAGGCCAAGGGAATTTTTCTTGCAATGTTACTTTGCCTTAGCTACCTGGCCACTCTCACATAAACAATGGAGACACACCAAGAAAGCAAGGAGACTTCACAGAGGTTATAAAATATCACTTGTGTAATTAGACTGAATCAAAACTCATGACTTTCTGGATGGAAGGAAGGCTTGTGTTTCCCTTCTCATTTGTTTTCCTTTTTTTTTTTTTTTTTCCTCGTAAAAATCTAGATAAACAACGGCCCCAGGATATTGGATGGTTCCTTGCATATTGTTTGAAACTCAGGAACAACAACAACAGCAACCACCATGGTCAGGAGGAGTGGCTGAGTGGCATTGCATAGCCCCTGTTTTTCTGTTTGCAGGAGCTGTTCTCACCCTTGCTCTGCCCTGTGCAACGCCTGTCTGTTCTTCCTCTCCACAAACAGGACACCATCATGTTGTTAAGCGCCTCACCACTTTTCCCACTGCCACAGCACTGCTTTGTAGGTGGGTCACATAAATAACTGCCGCAAACTGGATTTAAATTCCTACCTCTCTCTTAGACTTCACGGGTGATTCGCTTACACCCTCCTTATAGATGGATAACTGGAAACAGAAGAGGGGAAGGGGAAAAGAGTGATATAGGCTCCTGCCATGCCTAGTTCATGAACTTTGCGAGGAAGGGAATGCGTGCTGCCTTGCACAAGAAGTGCACAGGCCTGCAAGAGGCTGCTTGCAGTATCATCCCCACACCCACATTCACGACAGCCACTAACATTCACGCACTTTGTAAAATCCTTTGGATAAAATGCATGAGTGTTGCCAATTTTCAACTTTCAAAAATGTTGTGTGTGGCCCTAGAACAGAATGATATAGGCTTCAAAATAATAAGTCTTAACCAACCCAAAAGTATTTGGAGTATTTTTCATCTGTTTTCTCATTTGGACCCTCGAGGCTTCATATTTTCAAGTGAAGCTGTTTTCTTCCAGGATCAAGAGAGCTGGAAATGCTAGTTTAAAAAAATAAAAATAAATAGAAAGCTGAGAATGTCATTAAACCTCTTGATTCCAGGAGCTCAAATAAAGACCACAAGTCTCAAGTAAAATCCACAAACATCACAAGCTTCACAATGATATTCAACAAGAGATGGCAATGTTCAGTAAGCACGAGATGATAATTCCCACCTCGCTGGAGCTGGTTTTATTTTTTTTTATCACCTCTACTCATGCAGATATTTTTCTCCTCCTATAGGGACTCCATTTCTGGGCAAATGAAACGCTTTCCTACCATAGAGTAGAGGGTGTAACCGTATCTGTCAATTGCTTTTAAAAATCTTCAGTCCTGGAAGATTCCTGAAAACCAATGGTTCAACAGAAGGGGAAAAAATACGCAATTAACGGTCTTAATGAGGAAAGCTGCATCAGGAGTCCTGCATTTAACCCTTCTGTTAGTTTGCTGCTGGACAGTCAGCTTTTTTTGCCCCCAGGTTGCTATTTCCTCAGCCATTGGTTGATGGATACAGGGACAGGGATGAGGGGGCAGACCTGCAGGAGAGGAAGGCCTGCACTGACCAAAGCAGAGACCCTGAGAGGGAGGAAACACAAACTCAGTGTCATCCTTGGGGATTCAGAACAAGACAGTGAGTGGGTTTAGCAGGAATCATTGTGAGGATTAGCTCTCTCTGCACAGGAGCTCTGGTTTTGGTTAGTTGGTTGGTTTGTGTTTTTTTATTATTATTATTATTTTATTTTTTTTTTTTTTTTTTTCATTTCATTTCATGCCAGGCAATCACAGAGAAGGAAAATAACACATTTAGAACAAAGACCTCACTTCGCTTCTGTAATCACAGCAGCAAAAATTCTTCTTTCTTAGAAGAGAGAACGGCTTAGAAAAATAGCAGTTCCTCGCTCTTTTGCCCTAACCAAACTCTAAAAGCATGCTATGTTACTTTAGGCTGCATCTGGCAGTATACAGCCTTACTGGTAAAGGAATCCCACTGAGAGGCACACAGAGACACACACATCATTTGGGTGATTGTGAATAGACATATCATCGCTGCCTTCTAGAGGTGAAATCAAGAAAACATAGCAGGGTAACACACTGTCTCCAAGTATTCAAATACAAGCAGCTTTAACTGCTCTCAAAAGGTGTTGATCCAATGAAAACACGAAATAGAAGTCAATGGATCGGAGTGGAAAATATTATAGCAGTCAAATAGGCTGCTCCAATAACACTACCTCTACCCACAGGTATGTTTGAAGGAGATGAGGGTTTCTTTTTGCAGAAATCCCACTCAATGCTAAGTTGCTGCGCAAGATCCAGAATGCCAAATATTGATGGGTGATGGAAATATCCCTCGCAAACTGCTACAGACAGCTACAGAACCTTCCCAGAAATCATAGCAAACTCAAATTAGTGCCACTAACATGTAACACAGTCCTGGCCCAGCTGTTTCGCCATGCTAGTGGCAGAGCTGTGATGAGTATAGCCATGCTGCACCACACCTTGCTGTAGATTATCTGTACCACCAGCTTCCAGACTAGTCCCAGCCTTCCACCAAGGGCCAGCACTCTGTGGAAAACAGGCAACGTGCAAAAAAATCACATCGCTCCACAAACAAATCAAAATCTGTTTCTGGCCTAAAAATTTGGTTTACAGGCTGGCTCGCTCACTCCAAGGAGCAACAAAATCAGTTCTGCAGGTTGTAGTGGTCCCTCTCTTTCTGATCCCTCTGCACACACACATGCAGCCAGAGATTTGCATCCAGTCAGACACCTCCCAGTGTATGCCATGCATTTACCAAAGAACAACCCTGCAACAGCCTTCTGGATGCACAGCCAGAAGAGCTTCTCAGCAGGACACAAACCTGTTGCCAGATCCAGGTGTAAAAAAGCAATGCACCATCTCACCTTTACCCATCCTTGCCTTGAGGGTTAGCAAACTATGAGAAACCTCACAGTATGATGTTGCGCTAGCGCTACAGCACATCTGTTATCTTGCCCCATGGACAGCTCCCACTAGCTCCCCAATTCATCCCCTATTTTTACATGCCCCAAAATACACCGAATTCCTTCCTTTCCCCTCAGAAATCCAGCACTAGCCTAGCTCGCTGCCTCCCTGTTGGACAGCTCAGTCACACCGAGCTCATCCCTGCTAGTGCTGGGGAGAGACAAAACCAGATCCTGGAGCTCTCCGGCTGGAAGCTGGTCCCCCTCCAGGTCCCCAAGAAATCCGTTGCGGTCACAGAGACGTCACCACTGAGGTGGGCTCTATCTCAGCCCAAGGAGGGGTGCCTCTGGTTGTTATTAGCTGTACTGGGGATTCGAAGGACAAGGAGGCATCAAGCCAGAGTCTACTACAAAATGCAGCGATCCTATGTTTGCAGAACATGCATCTGGCCTTCATTAGTTCTTAAATGGTCCAATGTGGGTAGAGGAATGGGAGTGACGGATGGGAGGGGAGCTAGCGCACCGCGTACTGAACGGGGCAGCCATGGGAGATGTTTGGACTTTTTTCTTTTGAAGATGTTTCTGATCAGTGAGCGTTTTATCCAACATATGCAAATCATAGCATCAGCAGCACCATGCGTAGGCCTATACGCATTTGTGGGACAGATGGCCTTCAACACAGGCTTGGCGTCAAAATTTCTCATGGTGGCCATCCTAAACATTACGATGAGAGTCGCGTATGGACTGACCAGGGAAAGATACCGGGAACACAGCCATGAAATGATACTGAGACTGTCCATCACCCCATTGAAAAGGGGCAACTGAGTTCAGCATGCCAGCACCCTTCCAGTGCAGATCTCAGAGCACACATGGGCTGGAGAAATAAGGTAGCAACATTCACCAGTTCTCTCTATAGGGCTGAAGGCATCCTCATCTTCTCCCCATGGCCCTAAATTGCCATTAACATAGGCAAACGAGTGGCTGACCAAACACACCGACTATGTTTCCTCCAGGAGGGAAGATCTTCCCCTGCCTTGAGGACAGAGGGATGGCAGATTGAATAAGAACTTCAAGCTGATGAGGATCAGAGTCCATCTGCGAGCATGGCTATGAGTGTACATCGAAGGGTGATTCAGCGTGTATGAATATCTAGATAGGTGGGTCGCTGTGTGAGCTGAGTGTGCCTGTGTGGGCTGCAAAGCACATGGCAGAACAGGATGCAGGCAGCCCATGGATAAACAAGTGTGTCAGAAGTGAAAGGACAACAGTAGGGGACTAGTTCAGAGGAATGAGGAAAGAGCTGTGCCAAGTTCCGCCTTCCGTTAAACCCAGGATGCCTCATGGCTTTGCTATGGCATGGCAGTATGAAGATAATGGAGGGGGAAAGCACCTCTAGCCCATACCTCCTGGGTGGCATCCAGTGGAGACACTTGCACTGATTTGGTGTTTCAAGACAGGGCAGACCTCCTGCTGACCTGACCTCCAAATGAGCAGAATGGGAGCTGCGGGAAATGACGGTGTAAACAGGAAGGCATGAGATAAATAAGAGACGGCGGGGAAAGAGATTCATTTAAAGTAGCAGTTGCATTTTAGCTCTGGTTCCCCTCTTGTGCTCAGCTAGAAATGAAGGCCCCCACCCTTTTCTGCTTGCCTGCCAAGACAGCATACATTTACCACTTACAACTCTTTCCTAGCCAATGCACAACTCACAGTACATTACTGTTAACCCCACTGCTGAGGCTGCCCAGGAAAACAGGGAGAACACATCTACATGCTCTAACAACCTGAAGGGAAGATGGGCTCATGTCTTAGGTGAGCTACAGTTGCTGCATGCAACAACATGATGCCCAGCAATCTCCCCCCCAGGTGGAGGTTTGTTGGATGAGCTGCTGCACAAACATGCAACGTAAGACAGGGCCTCATCTTAAATATTTCAGGCATTTAGGGACAATGAAGCACGTCAGGGAGAGGCAACCAGCTTTGAGAGATGTAGTACAGGGGAACAGAGGGCACAAGAGGGAACAAACCCTTTCCTAACTCCATCCATGGCCTGGTGTCTCTGCGAACCAAACCTTGGATTTGATCTGTCCAACCTCAATATCTGCAAACTCAGATCTATATGGTGGCATGACCTCAGGACACCGAGCAGTTTCTAACTTCTGCAGCCTGTTGTGGCTCTCATTTTAAGCCATATTAAAACACAGCAAATCTACATTTAGATATTAACCATCCACAGTTTTGTGCTCCCACTCCCAAACACATGCTTTTCCTATTCTGATGCACTAACAACCAGTAAAATAAAAAAGAGGGGGGGGTGGAATTCTTTTGGTCAGTGTAAGCATTTTTGTTGCATTCTCAGAACTGGATGTTCTCCGCCTAGAACGAGATTTTAGCCCTGCAATTTCTGATCACTCCTGTTGGCAACTGCCTTCCCTTTGCTCATCTCTCCCCTGACCTATTCCATGGGGGGAAGAAGCAGAAGGCTGTGCCCTGCATTTCCAAAGCAAAACGCAGAACCATCCCAGGACAGTTCCATGTAGAAGAAGGGGTCAGACCCATTTATCTGGAAAAACGCACACCAAAAAACCCTACCCAGTCGTGTTACAGCAACCCAGTTAAATAGGCAAGCTAAACAAAATGCAATTAGGTTTCCTTTGGCCAGTCTGGAACATATGGTATTCGTCAGCCAGTCGTGTTCCTCTCCCAGTTCTGGCAGGAGATAGGTAACTTGTTCCAAGCACTAAGAAAGCTCCTGGAAAGTCAGCATGCTGAGCAAACTTTTGGAGGGGGCAAACTGGGGATATAATAGCTCACATAGACACAGATTTGACAGCATTTCTTCCCCATTGTTCAGCTAGGCTCTAGGTTACAATGCCTCTGGCTTTAGTACATTTCTGGTTCACATTGTTCCCTGTGGTAATACATCTGTGAGTCCTTGTTTGCACACACACAGCTCTGAGGCTGAGGGCTCCTATCAAGTAGGCAGGCAAAGGTGTGTAAGGAAGAGAGGCTCCTATGGATTTAGGCTCATAAAGAAATCCTGAAAGGCAAACTGTGTCAACAATGTCAGCAAGCCCTTTATTATGTTACCTTTTAACACAGACTGCAAATGGCTGCTGTCATCCCAGAACGAACCTGTGGGCAGTTTCCAGCAAGAAAACAGCAATAAATGCAACTGTGCCGATTGCTGCAGAAATAAATAGCCTCTGAATTTGGTCACCTACCAGAGAACTGTGTGAGGAGTCTGCCTCTGCACTAGGAATATTTTGCTTTATTGCAGTTGACAAAGAAGTTAAGGAAGAGCAGATTCACAGATAAACGAGTCCATGATGGAACAGGAGGAACTGGAAACCTTGCTGTGATGGAGAAATATCTGTGAAACAACTGGCCCAGCAAGATCAGTTCCGTATATGGGAAAGGGAAGCTGATAAAGGGCTATTGATTTATTCCAATAACGACAGAAGGTGGAAGCAGGAGGAGCATTTCCCACCACACACTGCAGGCCTGAATAAGAGTTTCAGCTGCTTGACCCCACATAGTCCAGCTACACCTCTGCCCAGTCTGGTCTGATATCTCCTACAAAGGTTTGCTTGGTCAGCTACAGGGTTTTTGTTTTTTTTTTTTTTTTTCTTTCAGCAAGGAAGCCAATTTATTGCCTCCAGTGCAGCTGCAAACTAGCACTGACTCCAAGTTCCTGCACTGCCTTTTATCTTCTCACATACAGTTGGCCTTATTGCCTATCTGCTCCTCCTCTTTCCCTGTTGATGGATGGCCTGGCTGGCTCAGGGCACTGCAACCTTTGCCTGGTTTTGCTTGGGCAGCAAAAAAAGCGGGAAAAGTGATGGTAAAAAAGTGCAAGAGGCTTTCTGCTGCTTGTTCCTGTACTCTTCAGTCCTCCAGTTTGTTGCTTGAGCCAGGCTCCCTCCCTCCCTCACCTGCTAGGTGCAGTCCTTCTTGCTCCTTCATCACCGAAGGCCAGAGTATTTCAACCTCTGCAACACATGGCTCTTCAGCCACTTTCTTGCCAATTCAGTAACACTTCAGAACACCTTGACCTCCCCTCCAGCCCTTGTAATCCTATACCCTTCCTAGCAGGAGGTACTCCCCTGCTTCCATTTCCAGTGTTTTGACATCCAAAATCTGGCACACACAACGGGCTTCTGTGTGTCCTTGCTGCATCCACCATAGACCTGCCTGTCAGTTTTACCAGCAATAAGTGCACTGGGAAAGAATTTCCCACTCTTCTCGGTTGCTATTATGAATCAGCAGAACTTGCTGCAATCATCAGCAGTGTGCTGGAGCACACTGAGGACTGAAGTGCTTGCAAAAACCTTTGCATCTGTTTCTGTTCCTTGACTACTTAGCCCCATCATATTTAAACGTTCAGCTGCAAGGCACAGAGATGGCATTTCTTTGGGGCTCAGCCAACTCATCTCTTTCCCATGCTAGCCTATCAGATGAATTACTCTTGCTCTAGCTTAAGATTAATGGGCGATATTCTCCACTGAGGTTCATGGGCATAGCACACTGCTCACCATCATTGTTGGCACATGCTGCACTGATGCAGCCAGCTGAGCTGTCTGCCCTTAGCAAGGAGAAATCAGCTGAGCTGTACTTTCAGGAACTGGAGAATCCACTGTGGCTTTGTCCTTTGAGAACACAATCCATCACTCATCCAGGATCTCTGTGCTGTGAGACAGCAGCGCGTCATCGTCCCCTCCCTGCTGCGCAGAACCGTGTGCAGCTCACTTTGTTCTTCCCCACATCACAAACATTTTGGTGGGCCCTAGTCGCTGATGGCCATTCATCTCTTTTGCTCTCGGGTCCTGCTCAACAGTACCCTCCTGGGCTTTCCTCATCCATCATTACTGGCAATTTCATCTCTGTCTCTTGCTGGGCAATTCCTCCCCATGCCTCTGGACTGGAGTTTTTCTTTTCCCTCAAAGGAGCTTGTAACATTTACTGCATGGCATTGGAATCTCTGGACTGAACTGAGTCACAGTTCAGCAAAATTAGACTGGTTTCATCTTCCTCACAGTAGGAAACTGGACATACTGCAGCTGTCTTTCTGTTTTCCTGTTTAAACAGTCGCATCTTCCTGCGACTGCCCTCGGTGGCAGAGCAGCTGGGGCGCGCGGCTTCCAAAACAGGCGATAATCTGGCTGCTGCCAAAGGTTGTGTGCAAAGCTGTTCAAAGCAAGATGGGACTTCACAAAGTTTCCAGTCATTAAGCAAAGTTACAGCATTTGGCTCCTTCCTGCAGGCTCCCAGTATCTCTCATTAACACCGGTTTACTACTGCTCTTCTGGGAGTCAAGAATGAAATTTCCACTGGCTTCCAGGACGGAGCTTTCTAATGCAAACCCTGTGCAACGTCCCTGCGTGCCCCGCTCCCAGCTACGTGACTCTGCCAGAGACCTCGGCAGACCACAGCACCCTTTGGAGTGCTGCTTCTAGCACGGTGGGACTCCATGTATTACTTAGGCCATCTCACGCATCAGAAAATATCGTGCAATATTTTAAAGGTCTTCAAAACTGTGCAACAGGTAAACAATAAAACCACACATACAGAAAACTCAAAGGGCACCGTTATGTTGCTGAAGCCTGTGTCAACTGTTTTCAACCTGCTGTGCATCCAGGATTCCTCCCATACCCCGTCACTTCATTGAAGCTGCATAATTTTACACGAAGAAGCCAGTGCCAAATATTCAGGGCTGCCCGGCGCGGGCTGCCTGTTGGCACAGACCAGAAGGGCATGCTACACAAGCTGTTCTTTCATAGGCATCTGCATCTCTTTGCAGTGAGTGAGGTTTACTTTCAAAGATGGGCATGTGCAAACACATGCCATGCTTGTTTGTTTCCTTAGAGGCATTACTCAGTAGTATCTGCTACGGGAAAAGCATTTATACTCTGTGAAAACACCTAAGCACAAACATATTTATGTACACAGGCAGAAGAATTTGAGAGCCTGCGTTAGCCACTTGTAAATGCCTGTACCCACCTCGCTTTAAAAACTGGCCCAGCATGGAAGTAAATGTAAGCATAATAAAAAATAATAGGAAACAGACAGGCAATAGAATTAAGAGCAGCAGCCAGCTGGGATCTTCTAACCAGTGACATCAAGGGATTGCTGAGGTAATACACTGATGGGTTTTAAATTAACTGTAACCACTCAGGAAAAAGATCTAGGCGTCACTGCGGACAGCTCAATGAAAACATCTGCTCTGCACACAGAGGCCATCAGAAAAAAAAATGAACAAAAAAAATGCTAGGTTGAATAGGATAAAAAACAATACCAACAATGTTATAAATGCCACCACATAAATCAATGACATGTTCACACTTTGAGAAGTAAGCTGAAGCCTGCTCACCCTGTTTCAGAACAGGGAGAGCAGAAACAGAGGCCAGAGAAGGATGCCAAAAATTGTTAGAGACACAGGAAGGTTCCCAAGGTCATCAGGAGGAGATATTAAGGTCCAGTTGCTTCAAAATAGGTTATGCTAGAAGCATATAAAATAACAAGCGATGCATTAAATGTTTTCCCATTTCCTTTTTCTTATACCATAGAAATAGTGGCCACCCACAACATTCCCCTAAATATTATGAAAACAGGAAAAACCAGCTCACTGGTGTTTTGCAGTTTGCCCAGTTAACACATGGGCCTCTCTGCCACAAGAGAGAGTTCAGCAGGCATCCCGAGAGGGATCTGCCATCTCTCACCATGCTGCCATCCCACAAGAACCAGCAAAACTTATATGATATATAGATGCCTGCTGGCTCACATGCCTGGGCAGTTACTGAGCTCCTGGGGCTAGGAGGAGTTGTTGGACAACCAAGGGCAATGAAGAAAGCCAGGAAGGAATCTGAGACTAGTGAGACTGCAGGGAGAGGTTAAAGAAAATGTGCCTGGAAGAGGAACATGGGACATAACGTGCTCAAAACAATCCAGGAAAATGTAAAGGGGCATGATGTGGGGTTTCCCCTTCACACAACACAAGAGAAGGGAAATCAAGATGCTGTCAGGTGATATCAGAGCACATACCCCAGATCAGCTGTGGGTGCCTGCAACTCAGCAAACGCCTCTGTTAGGGCAAAGCTTGTAGATCACTATGCACAGCATGGGCTGTACCTTATTACAGGGGCAACAAACCTTCTCAGATGGGCTCTGTGTTTGCTTTAAGAGTCAGTCTGAGCTGCACGTGGCTCTGACTCCTCTGACAAGAACAAGTGTACAGGCAGTGATGGCATGAACACCCTTACAACCATTGAAGAGAGAAATTTTTCCTTAATATTCAGGGATTTTCCCCATGCTATCCCCAGCTGCAATAAAGAGCAGTCCTGGCAATTCTGAGAACACATGGGAAGCATTAAAGTGCCACAGCCCGCAGCACTTAGCCCCAAACACCCTGCCCACGCATATTACGGAGCACAAGGCCATCTACTCCTCTGTCCATCACTGTGTCCACTGGATGTTCATGGCAGGGCTTTCCTGAGCTTATATGGGGCTGGCAACGGGCTTTTTGCTTCACTGGTACTGTGGGTGTCCACATGGGCCTGAGCTGGAAATGTGTCACCAGCCATGCCATCATGCAGATACATGGCAGTGGATTTACAGGCACATCAGGAGGTGGTCCTGGCCCTTAGAGGACAGCATCAGCCTCCAGAGCAGAGACTCAGGTCCATCCTTTCCCTTGGAAACGGCAAGTGACTAAGAAGTTGTCCTATGGTCCAGGGATAGTGGACTATAAGATTTTGTTCTCATGCTCCCCTCCACCTACCCTATTCCCAAGAAGTATAGGGTGCCACAAACACCTAGAAACAACAACAACAACAAAAAAAAAGATGCAAAATTCCCAAACAGCTCATCTTCCAAGATGTTCCTTCTCCACACCTCCAGGCCCTCATCCCACCTGCCTCCTTTCCCCAGCCCTTCTGCCAGCAGGGAACCCCACCACCAGCACACCGCACACAACATAATAAAGCCACAGAGTCCAGTGTTAAGGAAGGCTTTTATGTGCAGCCAGCATTTCCAAGGCACAGTACATGCTGTATGCTCGGTGCCGTCAGACTCCGAGGCTGAATTCTCCAGTGTTTTAGGAAAAAGGTAGGGCAGGGGGGAAGTGTGAGGAGGGGGGAAACAGACCAAGCTCTGTGGATTTCTTTTTAAGAGTGTATGTACGACTGTATAAAAGAACATTTTTTTTTCCTGACCTCAAAAAGACAATATTATTTCACACAGACCTATTTCCAAGAGTGGCCAAGCTATTTCTACATGAACTGGTGCCTGGTTGAGGCAGAGGCTGTGAAGGGGAAACCCTCTCTCCAAGTACGACATGGAAATTCCTTGACCTCAGCTGCAAAGCCGATCAACGCATGTGAGATGGGCCAATGAAAAAAAGAAACGAAAATACCAAGTGGTATGCAGATGAGGGCAGGTGTGTAAGGGAGAAGGCACAGCCTGCTTTTTCCAGGCAAAGGTCCCGAAAAAAAAAAAAAAAAAAAAAAAAAAGAGAGAGAGAGACGTGCAGAGCTGGGCAACAAACGAAAGCAAGGCAAAAGCAAAGGTAATGAGACATTGGTCAGAAAAGCAAAGCCTTAAAATGCCAGGCAAACAGGTTCTGATTCACACTCTACGGCCTGAAGGTAAAAAGGCAGGGTGACCAGGCAGGGAAGTCCGAAAAAAATATTTATTTTAGGCCATGTTATCATTTGGTGCGTTTCATGGAAAAGGTTGGGTGTTCACTATGAGCCCAGACAGAGGCAAACAGGTTCATCATTAGTCTAGACCTGGTAAAATCAAGCAGTGACTACACCACAGACCTGTACCCTCTGCCAAAGCTGTGTTTGCTTCCTCGGGAGGCCACTGGGGAAGCTGCTGCTCCTGCCCAGCACTGAGGACATGCCAACCTGCTGTCTCCATCAACAGTGCCCAAACAAGTTCCCACAGAATGAAGAGCTGCACAGCATCAGCCCACCAGTATCAACTTTCCAAGTCAAAGGAGACAGAGCCTTTCCATTTCCTTTTTGGAGGACAGGGTATCTACAATTAATGCAGCTGGGCCCTGCAACAACCGCCTTAAGGCTGAGACATAATTTCTCCCTGTGGCAGCAGACTGGTGTGGCCCATAGCCTCCACCCTTGCCCTACAGCAGGGCTGGACACGCTGCACAGCCGGGCCACCCAGTGCACACGTGGACTTGGGGCACTTCACAATGCACAGGCCACCCTCTCCCCAGGATAGATGTCCATCAGCAGGGATCTCACACTGCCAGAATAGTTTTTTTCATGGCTCTTTCCCAAGTTAACAGCAGGAAAGAGGACTGTGAAGGCTGGGCCACAGGCCTTCCCGAACTCCAAACAACCCACGTGGAGCAGAACGTCAAATGCAAAAAGACACAGTGGCATTTGTAGGTCAGTTTAGGTGCATGCACTGGGACAGGGATGCCAAGTTTGTCAGGGATGCAAGCTTCTTAAGTTCAGCCACAGCTGCAAGGCATAGCTACAAACCTTATTACAACTGTGCACATGTTTAGGAGAAACAGCAAGTAACAGCAGTCCATATACTTCCATTGTTTTCAGTGTCCCAAGAACCTCCGCTTAACCATTCAGTCCTTGCAGGAGAGTGATGCGCACTGCAGGGAATAAGTTTGCTGATGCTCAGATACTCTGCATTATAAATAAAAGGAACCAGGTCCAATGCAAACTAGATCTGTGCTCTGAGACCTAAAACTGGGCCTAAACCCAGCCCACCTCCAATGAGTTCTCAGGAAACACACCAGACCACTTTGCTGCTCATTAGCTACAGTTCAGATATCAGCTCGATTTCTCCAGGGAAAGACAAGCCCTTGAAAGCCAAGAGTGATATCCAGGCAACTTATTGTGACTCTCCAAGACAGGTTTCTTCAAACGCAACACCTGTTTGGGATATGCGACCTTTCCTAACAGATATCTGGATGCTCATGGATATCAGTCCAGTCTCTCCTCCCCTGGTCACCTGCCCCTTTTCTGCTAAGATCTAATTTTCCAAGGCCCCCCAGCATTCCTAGTTTAGGACAGAAATGTATTTATTAGGGCAAAATGAACAGAGTGTGTATGAGTTAGAAAGTGAGTCCAGTCTGTTCAGCTAGGGTTGGGCAAGCTTGTTTTGCCTAATTTAGAGGCCATTCAAACATTGTGGGTTTGAACATTACTGCATTAGTGTTTCACTTAGGAAAAACTGTGAAAAAAAAAAAAAAAAAGTAGTGAAGGAAAAAAGATCCAATGGAAACATAAATAGCGTATAACGTATATGGGGCACCCACTTATGCCAGCACAGACCTTCCAAGCCCCAACACATCGCACAGACTTCCCTTCAGATAGAGGTTCCTTTAAAATACTTTTAAAAATCCTTAATCACCACAGAGAGGTAAAACAAGTCAGAAGAGATGGGTACACATGCCAGTGACCTAGTCCTCAATAATGACCTGTCTCCATCAGAGTCCTGTAGCTCAAGAACAGAGAGCTCATTTGTAAAGCACCAAGCCCCTCAGACCACCTCAGGTGAAATGCAGCAGCCCTCTGCATCTACAGGACACATTGCAAGTTCTCTACAGATCCCACTGCTGGGTCATTAGCTTTATCAGTCCTCAGGTGCACTTGGCTGCGTGTAGGACTCTCCACTGAGTAGAATCACAGAATGATTTCGGTTGGAAGGGATCTTAAAGATCATCCAAGATCCAAATCTCTGCCATAGGCAGAGACTCCTCCCGCTAAATCAGGCTGTCCAAAACCCCATCCAACCTGGCCTTGAAAACCTCCAGGGATGGGACATCAACAACTTCTCTTTGCAGCCTGTGCCAGTGCCTCAAGGCGAAGAGCTTCTTCCCAATACTTAATCTATATATACTGTCTTGGAGTTTAAACAGTTACCCCTTGTCCTATCGCTGTGCTCCCTGACAAAGAGTCTCTCCCCATCTTTCCTGCAGGCCCCTTTAGGTACTGGAAGGCCACAGTGCCGTCTCCCTGGAGCCTTCTCTTCTCCAGGCTAAACAAGCCCAGCTCCCTCAATCTTTCTTAATAGAAGAGGTGCTCCAGCCCTCTGAGCATCCTTCACGGCCTCCTCTGGACTCACTCCAACATATTGCCACTTCAAAATCCAAGAAAGCCACAAGAAACCAGATGGAAGCCAGACCTTTAAGGGGATTTTTTTTTTCCTCCTCATGCTAGAGATTGTTTTAGGCAGAAATCAAGACTAGAAAGAAAGAGGTGAAAGACTAGCAAAACTCTGCTTAACTGCCCATAAGCAGGGTCCAAGGGTAGAACATGGCCAGACAAGGGGCTCTTCTACCGCCAGCAGACTCCAGCCCTCACACTAAGGTCCAGGAAAGACCTGACTCTGAGGATCACCTCCCAGTAAACCAGCAGCCCTTCCCCCAAATAACTTTAAAGCCCCAGCACCTGGGTGCATTCAAGCCCTGCTCCCATTTCCACCTGGGTACACCCTCCTCACCCATAGGGTGCACCATCTGAGGCAGATGGGGTGCATTTCCACTCAATAACCTGCAGATGAGCTACCTACCACCGTGTTACATATTACATCATCCTTTTTCCCTTATCCTCTGTGCCCTGGGGATGCCTTTAGGGCTGCAATGTTGTCACACGATGCCAGCGGGCTGCCCCAGCCCTGGCCCTGCCTGCAGTGCTGAGGAAGGTGCTATGAGCCCTGTACAGTGATGATCCCACACAAGAGGAATCCCTTTTCTTCTCCATACCATCCCTGACACCCCCCCCAACCTAATCTATATTTTTTTTCCGGCCCCGTATATACTTTCCAGCTCGTTTCCTCTTGCGGTTCTCGTTTCCCGCTCCTAGGAGGTGAGCTCATGCGTTTCTCAATTACCAGCCAAAGAAAGGGAGAGGGAGAAAGCAATCTTATGGAAACAGATGAAGTCATGCCTATATAATGCCATATTACGGCTCATGCTCGCAGAGCCATGCTACAGACATAGCTGCCCCCAGCCCTGGCAGAGACGCCTGGCTTCCTGGTCCCCATCCTTCTCCTCTTCACGCTGATGACACACAGAGACAGTGGAGCACCCTTGACTCTCGTCCCCCCTCAACCCCTGCTTTGGATCCCCCACCCTTCCATCCACCCCCGGCCATCCCCACGGGTCTTTGAGTCATTCACAGCACGCCACTGAGTCAAGCACGAGCCCACAGACTGTGTGCGAGGCTCCGGCTCTGCGCACTCTGCCTACGGCTCCACGGACGCCGGAGAAGTTACACAAGGGAAATCTAAAGGCAATTAAAAGCATAATACAAGAGGTTGTTTAGAAAAGGTGGTGGGGAGCAGAGAATAAAATTAAAATAAATAAAGGAATGTTTTAACGAGTGCAGCAGTGAAAGCGGGATTAGAGGGGCCTGAATGGCATCTCTATATTTCCCGTATGGAAGGGAGGGCCGCCCAGTGCAACCAGAGCTGACAAAAAAAATTAGCTGGGCCTCAGGCTCAGAGAAACATTTGGCAAGAAAGGAAAGAAGGTAATTGCTGCAAATGGAGACTAATTCAGGAAGTGGCCAGCCCTACACGGGGCCGGTTCTTTTGCTGTTAGAGCATTGCGGATGCTTCATGAAGGCTGGGCTGAAGGGCAGAAAAAAAACCACCTGGAAATCTTGGAGAAAAAAAAAGACAAGAGAAAAACAATAAAACTCTCCTTCTGATGGTTCGTACATGTTCAGTGTTTCTTTTCCCTCCTTCTCGCTCCCCAGGGATGCTGAGGGGCTGCAGGGGTCCTGCTCAGCCTGGCCTTCTCCTATCCATCCAATGGCACAGACGGAGTCAGGCAGCAGCTCCTGGCGTGGGGGCACATCCCTCCCTCCCCATTCCCCAGGAGAGGAGCTGGCTGGAAGGTGAGGCGCAGGGCACGGAGGATGTGTTTACTCTCATAACACCCCTGTGAGGTGGGGAAGTCATAGCCTCATCTGACAGATGAGGAACAGAGGCAAAGTGAGATTAAAGGATTAGCCCAAGGTCACGCAGGAAAAGTTTGTAGCAGAAGTGGAAATTAAACCCAGATCTCTCCGTCCAAAATCAGTGCCTTCAGTGCAAGGCCCGACTTTCCTAGAGCTGGTCAACCTTTTATATTTGATAGTTTGTTTTATTTTCAAACAGAAAAACAGTTTATTTTCTAAATACACATTTTCATAGAAAAGGGAGATGGAGGAGTTCATTTCCTGGAGGGAGGAGATGCTTAAGATCTTATTTATTTCTTTTTAACTAAACTTCTTTCAGGTTTTAGTATTTCTGATGGGGGAAAAAATCCTGCAGAAATTTCAAAGCACAGGAACATTTATTTTCATTCATAATTCATCATGGGAAATACTTTCCACTTTCCAACCATTTCTGCCATACCTCTCTTTGCCTTACAAAGGCATTTTTATTATTATTATTTTCTGTAGCCTCTGCTCGCTTAGAGAGCCTGCACCTTCTAAACAGAGGCCTTTGTTGGATAACCCTGCCATCACTAAAAACCCAGGTACCTTACAAATGAGCACAGGCAACAGGTCTCTGCCTTGACCTGTTGAAACTGCAGGACTGAACTTAAGTCAGACCTCAGCTGCTGCAGACTCCGCTTGTCCAGCCCCTGCCCAAACCACACCTCTGTCTGCTGCTGGCTCTGATGCTCCCTGCTTTGTACTGTGCCACCGTGCCCCATCTTCTCTGAAACACACCTCCCTTTTGGTTCTGGAAGCTCCTTTGCCTGCTCCCCTGCATACATGGCAGCTGTGGTCCACAGAGGTGCAACCACTCGTCCACAATTAGCCAAGAGGCTGACAGCAGAACCAGGCAGGGAGCACAGGCTTCCTTAATACAGAGCCTCTCTCGATTCAGACATGTGAAATTCAGCCCTCACTGAGGCCCCTAGGAATTTACCATCACTATCCAAAATGGGAGGTTTTCACCCCGAGACACTAAGCAGAGAGAAAGTCATACAAAGCAAATGCGCTCTGAGGCTGGCATATTTAAAGGTGACTTAAGGATCCAGACACCCGATTCTCACGAAAACAAATGGGAAGCAGTAGGCAGAAACGGGCTGGCTTATACTCATGCCAACCAAATGGTTAAAATTAGTCGCGATTGGTAAAGCATTTTGAAGAAAATGTGGAACACTTATATAAAAGCTGAGTTTTGCTCAGAAACAAAGATCTCTTTTCCTGTAATTGTGTTTAATCATCTTTGAAGAACAAGACGACAATCCACAAGGATGACTACCACCATCACACATGTTCCTGCGACAATGAAGGAATTAGAGTGAGACAAAGACTCAATCCTTACAAGGCAGTTTTCACTCCCAGTTTGCTCCTCCCTTTACTTAAAGACTTACACAAGCAGGGAAACTTCTCGTATCAATGAAGCTGAAATATTCCACCAGCAGGAAAGATAGCACATTTTAAGCTCACAACTGCTACCAGTCCAACTTATTCCATATCCTGGAGAGATGCACACACACAATGGTTTCGGTCCCCTCCTCACATCCCAGCACAGCTGAGGATACTGGGCTGTGTCCGGCCCACAGCAGATACCCACCACTCTCCCGTGGGCTGGGGAAGACTAGCCTCCAAGCAGAGCTCTGTTGGCTCTCTTAACTGACCTTCAGGTGCCAACGTCTGCAGTCTGAGCTCCAACAAACCCCACTGATTCAGGGAGACAAGTCAGTGTTAATGTACCAATCTTCACCCTATTTTGCGGGTCAGGTCTGGATCTAGCACAGAAATGCTTGAAGGGAAAGTTCTCAAGCCTGGAGCTAATGCTACAACGGATGAATGCAGTTTTCACTTCTTTGTCCCAAGTTCTGGGTAAGATGAAGTGAATTCCTGGAAACTGAAGGGTTTGGACACTAGAGCTGTAGACTTGGAAAAATACTACTTCTGGCTACGATGATTTATTTATAGTTGCAATTAAGGACAAAAAGGCTCTTCAGAGAGGGAGGATGAAGTGGAAACAAGGCCAGGCCTAGAAACTTAAGACTATGGGGATTCCCAGAGCAAAATGAATCAGAGGACTGAATTGTTTTCTATTTACTTTTTTCCAAAATTGTTATCACTTTATTGGCTTATCTGGCCCAGGGCTTTGCAACAACTACACTTCTTGCCCCTCCCCACGAGCTTTCAAGCTGGGCCAAAAACTGAAGTGAGACCGGGGCTGGATCTCAAGCTCACAAGAACTGCTTGTAAGTTTGCAGCCTGAGAAAGGCCGCTCCACACCTTACAGCTGGAGCTGCTCTCCTCTTGGCCACAGCACAGGTAGAGATGGCTTTGGGACGTGGCAGTGGATGGAAAGAGCTGGGCCAGAAATCACCAACTGGCCTGAAGAGTAAGGAAGTGTGAGAAGGCAAGAAGGAAGCCAAAAGTCCTTACATCAACAGAGAGAAATAGACAGCGCATGGTAGGATTCTCTCCGTGCAGGACTTTGATTTACAGCCTACCAGGCTATATGTTATTCCAGCTCCTAAAAGAGTGGGTGCGGTGCAAACTTCCAGACAACATTTTGAGCTGGAACTCTGTAGATGTTTCTTCATCTCCTTTAGATCCAGTTTCTGGCCCCATAAATATCCCTTGTTGAATAAAAGATCTGGATCCAGTTAACATGACCTTGGATAACAAAGGAGGGGGGAACTGCGGGCGAATTCAGATGGCAAGACAATTCAAGGGAGGTGCTCTTTGCTGCCCCCGTGGTTAACAAACCCTTCCTTTGCATGAACCAACATCTCAGGGCTGCACAGGACCTCTGAACACTGCTGTTCTCAAAAACATTCCCAGGGACAACCTTTTTCCTGGGGACGGTTTCAGATAGGCCATTACAGCTTTACTACAAGAGACATCAAGGTCGCTCTGTATGTCCATCTCTCTGTCTGGACTCTCAGACCTCACCTTCCTTCTCTAGACTGCTGTAAGAGCCCGAAACAGCCTGCTGGGTCCTTAACAAGTCTAACTGCGTTCAGTTAGAAGAGTGCTACAGGTTCCCTGTTCAACCTGTGTTTCCCATGTTTAATTACTGCATTCCAGCCTGGAAGAGGCTGCTACTCACTGTTCTTATACACTTCCTGCAAGACAGGTTTTGCAGTCCATTACTGTTTCCTGACTTCCACACCATGGCAAGGAGCTGCACCGCACCATTTCTATGCTCCTTCTCATGCAGTTGGCCTCCGCCAGCAGCTGGAGCTCAATGGCTGCTCACAAACAAAGCACTAACAGTGACTTTGATCCAGCATTTCTTTGCATGGAAACCCACCTGGTCTCCTCAGCTGCTGAGAATGGGAGCACCATTGAGGATGGGTGAGGTACAGCCATTCAGGACGCAGACAAAGGCAGTGGCAGGGCTTCTTCACCACGTACTGTGCACAGCCTTCTGTCACCAGGCAGGACAGCCCAAAGGCAACAGCACCAGCATATTCATCACACACCAAAACCTTTCTCTCCAGGCTGTTGTGAAGCAAGTGGCCCTCATTGCGGCCTTCCAATACTTAAAAGGAGCTTACAGGCAGGAGGGGGACCAACTTTTTGCACGGGTGGATAATGGCAGGACAAGGGGGAATGGGCTAAAACTGAAAGAGGGGAGGTTTAGCTTGGACATCAGGAAGAAATTCTTCCCTGAGAGAGTGGTGAGGCGCTGGCACAGGCTGCCCAGAGAAGCTGTGGCTGCCCCATCCCTGGCTGTGTTCAAGGCCAGGCTGGATGGGTTCCTGGGCAGTTTGATCCAGGGAGCTAGTGGCTGGCAGCCCTGTCCATGGCAGGGGGATTGGAACTGGGTGATCTCTGAGGTCCCTTCCAACCCAAGGCATTCTGTGATTCTGTGATTCTCTCTTGTCCCCATGGTACATCCATGGGATGCTAAACCCTGCATAGCCTCCTAGCAGCAATTATCACACAAAGCATGGCTAAAATCAGATGCAGAGGGGTGTCTCAACCCAAAATGGGGACAGAGCATCACCTGATGAAAATTAGCTTACAAGACTTAGAAAGCTGGATGAAACTATGAGGAATTACCTATATGTTTCTGTCAAGCATGGCTGAGGTGTGCAACAGAGAGAACGTGAACTTCATGCCTAAAGTAAGCAAGCTTTTGGATTGCAGGAGTAGTAAAAGTAAGGTTAGTTATGATTCACAGAAAAAAAAAAGTCTGCAGCATAAATAAATAATGAATAAATACCACAAACATTTGTAAGCACAGAAGATAACAAAGCAAAGACTTAGGCTAATATGAATTTAATCAGAAACAAGTTGCATTCAGACAAGCTAATTCCCCTCTGCGACAGGCCTCGTGGATAGCAGAGAGGCCATCGATGTTACATGCCTTGACTTGTAAAGATTCAGATGCATAACATCCTCATAAGACGTCAAATAAATGGTCTCAAATAAACCTTCACATAGCAGATGCAAAACTGACTGGAAATTTAACACTTGGACACTAAATATCTATGGGTCACTGTCAGAATGGAGGGATTAAGTGGAACTGTATTGTGTTTGTTGTGAGTCCAGCTTTCTTCAAAGTTTTCTCTAACAACATGGGCCATAAGATAGATCGCACGCTTGTAAAATACGCAGCTGCTACAGAGTTGGGAAGGACTGCCTGAAGACAGGTTTAAATTCTAATCTTGGCAAAGTAGGGAAATTGTCTGAAGAAAACTGGATCCCATTCAGTAGAGATAAGGATGGGGAAAAATTGTCCACAGTCCCTCGGAAAAATATGGAGGGAGTTGACATGGACTGCAAGCTGGACATGAGTCAGCTCCAGGTTGCAGCTACAAACAGGACATTGTCCCAGGTTGTACAAATATGAGACCAGCCTGTAAATCACATGGAGCAATCCTTCTGCGCTGCTCAGCATGCAAGGCCCTAGCTAGAGCAGCCTATCTAGTCTTGGGATAGTGTACTTCAGACAAGATGTGGAGGTTCCAGAAATAGTCTGGCTGAAAGCTACAGGAATCATCAAGGAAAGCCTGACCTGCAAAGAGAGCTTTGGACAAGCTGGAGTTGTTCATCCTAAAAGAGAAACTCATCAGGAGGCCTTTGTGAAAGGCCCATCTGCATTTCAAACCCTGGGCACTGGACAACCTCCTCCTAGGAAACACAGCAGGTGATCAATGCGAGCTTCAGGAAGGCAGCTTGGTGGAGACCATAGCGCGAGCAGGAAATTTCAGGCACTTCTCACAAAGAGCAGGAGCTAGCCATACCCTTGGCCTCGCACATCCCATCAGAAGTCCCAGTGGAAGGCAGGCTCTGCATCCTGCGAGAGCAGCCTGGCCACAGTGCGTGTGAGACCCTGATTGGAAACAGGCTGCTCCTCACATTTCAGTGCTGCTTCTGGCGACTTGCAAGAACTTCCTCATTCCTAGATGGTCTCCTCATCCCAGATGAGGGAGCTGGTGTCTGGGGAAGACCTTTAGTATTCATTACAAAAACGTTTCCATCCCCTTATCGGTCTCTTCTCACTCCACCAAAGCATACTGACAATCTTGTTTTGCAAAAGCACCCACCAACTGTCCCTGACTGGCTCTGGCACATGCTCCTGCCTCAATTCCCATCACCGTCAATGGAAAAGACTTCCACTGGCTTCAGTGGGACCTGAACAGGACCTCAAACAAAGCCATGTCATGGACACGTGAGGAGTCCACAGCTTCCATAAAAGTGACTCATTGGATTTATGAGTAGGGGGAAAACCCTGAAATACAAGTGGAAGAACATTACACTGGACTGGAATCATGCACAGCAAGACCAAACTGCATCGCTCTGTGGGTTTGGGAGCAATCTTCCCTCCCCAGACACCCTAAAGAGCAGTGGTTGCTCTCCTGGCGAAAGGATGAAATGCGGGTTTGGAGCATGCCACGCTCCCAGCTGGAGGGAGAGAAGTGTCTCCAAACAGAGCGAGGGGCGTCTCCAGTGCTTGCAAAGCCTAGAGGAAGGTCCAGGCGATGAGAACAACAAGCAGCAACCAAAAGCCCGTGGAATATGAAAGGGAGAAATAAGTAAAAGCAGATGGAGTTGTGCCACAGAGGGCTCTTCCCTCACATTCCTGGCATACCAGGAACAGTCACCTCCCCTGCTCAGAATGGCTCTGTCCTCACTGAACTGGGCAACTCCGCTCTCAGCTCCATCTGGCAGCCCCTGTCCACAGGGAACGCTACATTTCACAGCCCCGACACACACATTGCAGCCGAACTCTTAACCACCTCCCTCTCTCCAAAGCAAAGCCAACAGTGCTGAACAGAGTGGGGAATGCACAGTACAGATACAAAAACGAACAGGTCAAAAACCTTTGGAGTTCCATGTTGTGCCATGTTTTTTTCATTGTTTTTCCAGGCAGATTCAAATCTTGTCACATGCATCCTGGTCCAGACATCTACCTAAATATTACTTAATGCAGAATTTTACATGAATTCGGTTACACCAGCGCAAAAACCTACCTGAATAGCTCAATTTGGCCTGAGCTACTTCACGATTCACTTAGAGAACCGTGCAATTATTTAACCGATTTTTTTAACAATAACTTCAATTTAAGAAATGCATCTTTGTGTATAGGTCAATCCTATCTAGTGCTTGGTTTGGACTGGAAAGACATGTCCGAATGTTGTAAACCCCAGTGTGGATGTCGTTCCAGTAAAAAGATGACACACCAAGCACAGATTACGTCCATCCTCTCACTGAGATACTGGTGTTACTTCATCATGACAAGGAGATGTTTTGCTTTAAAAGTAGTGGCCCAAATACAGTGTTTTTTTTTTTTTTTGCACAAATTCTTAGAAAGCAGGGACCAGCGGTTACATTTGAACAGAGACAATCATGCAACATGGCCACTAGATCATTTTGATTTCACTTGCTTTCTGGAAAATACTGCATTAAGCCAGGTCAATAAAGGCAATCCAGTGTCCACGGCATTTTTACCATTTGTTAAAAATGCCACATTGCCTTTCCAGTTAATTTACTAACATAAAAATCAGCACATTTTAATTTCTGGCTAATTAGCAGAGGTCTTACTGGTCTGTTCCTTAGGCCTCAAGCAGGAAACTAACAGAAATGTCCAGGGAAGACCAACAAGATGTTTGCAGATTCAGGTCTGCAGCCATCACAGAAAGACTTTGGCAGTGTGAGAAGCTTGGCCTTATCTCACTGGCAGTCTGTGGGAGTCCATGAAGAAGTGAATGCACTCATAAACGAAATTTCACGCAAGTCCTTAGCTAGCTAAAAGTGGGGAAATGCTGTGGTCTGCACAGCAGAAGACCTACTCCAAAGAGATCATTCCCCAGCACAGTACTTTTTAGGCACACGCTGTGTTTGCAAGGTCCCACCATTTATGACATGATACCAGTAAAAAGAACGGTTTCTGAAGGATAAAGGCTCATAGCAGGCTCCTACTTGACTGTCAGTTATCTTGCGTGGATACCACAGAAATGGAGGCAAAGTAATTTTTCAGAGATTTTAGGTGACTTCAATACTTACACAGTAGCTACATTTCATGACTTAACAGATGTGTTTTACCAAATGCCTGGCTAGCGGCTGCTGAGGCTGCTCCATCATCTCTGGTGCCAGTTTCCACCAACCATCAACAGTGGCTGTCTGTATTCTGTGCAAATAGCTGCACTAGATTGGATCAAAGTTTTCAAAATAAGCATACAGAGAAACTTAGGTGTGATTTACGGCTATCATGAGGGTAAAGAGAACGAACACTCCCTACTGATATTGCTCTCTGTTGTGCGCGTGCAGCAAAGATGGGCCCAGGTGCGTGAAACCTAGAACGTACTTGTGTTTGGAAGCCTGAGCAGAGAAACAGGTAGTGCAGGAAGATCACTTCCCACCTTCTGGCCACCATGGACTTGCATGCTCAGCAAACAGGAGCACCAGTTCCTCCCAGAGATCTCCTGAGCTGACTCCTAACCAGCTGGGACATCCAGCCGGCGCTTTGGAGGCCTGTCTGGAGAGGTGAGATTATTCTGAAGAACAGGATAGCCACGTCAGGACAGCCCATGGCCAAGCTCAGCCAGCTACCTGAGCTGCTTGGCTCCTCTGCGGCATCACACTGCCGTAACTACATCCCTCTGAGCACTGCAGGGCGCTGCATCGCACAGGGTGGGCGCGCCCCAAGGGATCACAAAGTCTAAACAGACGAAGAACAGGAAAGGGAGGAGAGAGACGAAGTAACCTGCCTGAGGTTACACAGCTGGTCCGTCCCAGAGCCAGGTACTGCACCCGACTTGAGCACGCTGTCCACTTGACCACACTGTCAGTCTGCCAGCAGAGAGTTCAATACAGAATTTAAGACACAAACGGTTGCTGGCATGTCGCAGGAGGAGGAAGACAATAAGACATTATCTAAGGCTAACGTAATACTGTGTATCAGATAATGCTGAGAGGGGCCCAAGCCAAGTATGTCACTTTTTCCCACCGCCCCCCCCTTCAGTGGAATTTTCTCCTGTACGCATGTTTTATTCTGACAACATTGTTTGCCTAAGAGAGAATATTATTCTGCAGACTATTTTCTTTAAAACAGAACCTTCCAGATCACTAAAAAACAACTACAAGTTTTTTAAACAAGAGAAACCAAACACAAGAAGAGCACACAGTGTGAACAAAGTGAAATAACAGAAATAATAGGATGAAATTCATTCTTAAGGTTTACAGGTTAACCCTGCTTTTCCTCCACCATGCTAAATCCATGTGTATTTTAATAACCTGGTTGTCTGCTGTACCCAGGACCACCTGTCACTGTCAGGGAAGTCCTTTCACACTTCCCCATCTCTACAGTGAAACCAGAAGAGAATCATGCATGAATTCCACCAATAAGATAAATAATTAGAAACACACGAGTCTCACCTAAAAGAAAAGCAGTACTGAGCAATTTTTATGGGTTTTATGTTTCCAGCTAAGATTGTATCTTCTTCATCTCCAACGCCTGTCCCTATAAGTCAAACCACAGACCGATCAGGAAGAGAGCTTTTCAGGGAAAAGAACCTCCTCGCTTCTGCGTATAAGAACAGCCACCCCCCAATCACTTTACCAGGGTCATTTAAGCCACCATGTTCATCTTTTTCCAACCTGAAGAGTCCTCCCTGTATTTCAGTCCTTTTTGACTGCTGAGGTTTTTCCAGTAGAACACACTTTCTGCAAATGGAAACCCACAGACAATAGCATTACTTTTCTTATCAACCTTTAATTCCTAGACTGTAGGATTTTCAAACGAAGGTCAAAAACTGCTTATCCAGTTCCTCTTCCCCACTCCTTCCAGCACTTGAGCAGCTTCATCCTCTTCGTTGAACGTGTCAGTTTTCTCTGAACCTTGTATAACTCTGTGATTAAGCACTATTCTCTGTCTCACCACATTTCCCCCACACACATTAAAAGTGGGTACAACTTACTATCACAGGCTCTTTCAGGTTGGAAGGGACCTCTGGAGATCATCTAGTCCCATCTCCTGGGGAGCAGGTTGCTCTAGACCTTGTCCAGCCAAATTCTAAATACCTCCAGAATACCAATCCCACAACCCCCATGGTTCTATAGTCCTCAGAGTGCTGGGCTCTCTTTCCTAGTATCTAACAGAAATTACCATTTTTGGAACTTGGGCCAATTGCCATGCCTATCACTGTGCATCTCTGAATCAGAGAACCTGGTTCTCCAGCCTCCTGTTGGGTATTTCTATTGAGTGCAACTGCTGACATAGCAATTTCAATCTAAACAGAAGACAAAAGTTGAACTAGCTAGGAAATGAGAGTGGTTCTTTCCAGGTCAGCATTTTTCATTGCTTTCAGCAAAGGAAATTTGAAAGCTAGAAGGACAGTGCAATAGAATCCTGAACCAGAAGCTAGTGAAGTAGCTGGGAGTCTTCCCATCACAGCTAGTAAGCTCTGAATTAAATCCAGGATGTGGACAGATGTCACAGTGAGAGGTCTAGAGATGCATTTTCTTAGCAGCTCAAGGCAAACTGCTTTTAAAGTTTGTCCCTTCACGCATGGATTGTGTAGGGGATCTCTTTTTAATTCCTACTTGCAAAAGTAACAACAAAGATCTCACAGAAATATCATTTGGTACTCAAAGAATGCTTGGCGTAAGTTGGGGAGCATGGTATAATTTTTCACAAGTAATTAATGTTTAAGTCATGCTTGAAGTGCAAAATTCAATTCGACTTTAATTATAGAGGCGTCACTACAGCTCTTATTATGACTTTATAGGCCACAGAGGGGATCAGATCAAATACTCAAGTTACATTGAATGGGGGAGAAAAGGCAAAGAACAGATCACATACAGGACCATTCACTTGATCAACACCCTGCTAATTTGAACATTACCGTTCTATGGGTTGAGATGAGGAAAGGAGATGAGACAGGACATCAGTTTAGCCGATCCAGAGATGACTGCTCTTTAAGGATGCCTGGTACAAGCTGCAGTGCTACTGCACGAGGTAATCCAAGACACCGTTGCTTGTCCTGCACTTTGCCACAGAATAAAGCTTCTGGTGGAGCTGAGGCATGTTGAGCTACTCTGCTAGGCTTTGAGCCCAAATACAATCAGCTACCTTGCCAGCTGCAGCAGCAGCTTTACTGTGGTCTAAGACTGTTGGTATGTGTGCTTTTTACCCTCCAAAGAATAAAAAAGACATGCGTTAGCATCAACATGCAAAAATGCACGCATCAAGCACAGGCGTCACGACAAGCTGGGTCTCCATGAGAACGCAGCAGATCAACCAGCAAAGCATGGCCACGTGAGTGTAAAACAGCTGAGGTGGTCCTCCAATGCACAGGGCCAGAACTCCAGCAACCGCAGCCAAGGGAAAGATACAGTAATTGCACCATAACGCTCTGTCTGGATTGTTTTTTGAGATTAGGAAATAACATTCTACTTAAAAATAAAGAGCTGGTCCACAAGGACACGGTCACAGATGTGACATCACTGGTAACCCCCAGAACATGTGTGTTAGAGGGAGACTAGTTTCACCATTTTTCATTTCATCTGCCACTTCAGGCAATAATTCATCTCTTAACCCTGGCTGAATACACACAACTTTACGGGAACCACAAATCAAGGCACTGCATATTTTAAAGGCTGACAGGATTATTTTTTTAAAATAAGATTTCTTCTCTGATTAAACAGTCTACTTTTGCAAAGAAAAGAGAAGAGAACTATTGTGTCTGCAACAAAATGGATAGGTAGTCACAGTGAGTCCTACAATAATACTTCACAGTTGTTCACTTTTCTGTGAGTGTTGTGAGAATAGCTGGAGAAAAAGGAAAAAAAAAAAAAAAAGAAACCAAAGAAATGTACAGTAAGCCATAGAAAACAGGAGAAAAATGATGTTACAGAAAATACAAGTCAGAGGAAATATTTGGACAGCCAGAGAAATGTCATCACACAGTAACGGCATCAGTCTACAACTGTTTGCGGCCCTGTTATACCAGGAGGTGTAACAGTGACCCAGTTAGGCCAAATGACGATAGGAAACTGTACCTTGGATAGGCCCCACTAAAAATAGAGAGGCTTGTGTTGCACAGGGCTATTCTGGAGTTCTCAAGCAGACAAGCAGTGAAACAGACTCTCCCAGGCTCCTGGGCTCCAAGTAATGCTGAATAACATGTGACAGGAGGGTTGAAGCAAAATCAGAATAAATGGAATGAAGATCGGAGCAAATGGATTTAAAAAACTCTATTGGGGAAAACAGAAGGTCCAGACAAGGCTTTCCTAAGTATCTGTCCATTCATGCAAATGAAGAGGGAGTCTGGGTCTGCTCTATAGAATCATCAAATGGTTTGGGTTCGAAGGGACCTTAAAGATCACCTAGTTCCAACCCCCTGCCATGGGCAGGGACACCTCCCGCTAGACCAGGTTGCTCAGAGCCCCATCCAGCCTGGCCTTGAACACTTCCAGGGAGGGGGCATCCACAACTTCTCTGGGGGAAAAAAGAAAAAAAAAAAATGCAGTCCCCCACTACCACAAATTATGCAGTCGAGTTTCTCACATCTGGGGAAATCGCAGGGGTCAGCACACCCAGAGTGCAGGGGATGAGCCTTGCCCTGGGAAAACCACCTGCCTGATCATAGTGTCTCCCCTGCCAGGTAAATATGGCTTCCTTAATTCAATTTTATCAACTTGTATATCTGCCTCTCCCCAGACTGTGTGTGGCATCTGGAGCAGTCAGAGCAAACATTCTGGAAAGCAGCCAGCCAGCCCAGCACAAGTTTTGTGCCAGGTGGACAGTGCTCAGACACTGCAGACACAGTAGAAAATGCAAACCAAGACATAGAGAAAGGCATGGAGGCAGAAAAGCACAAAAACCACTAAGCCAGAGGCCACCAAAACAGTACCTGGAGCATCCAGTCAGTGGGAAACATCAGACATCTGCAAAACAGCACGTGGCTTTGGAAAGCTCCTGCATGTGCAGAGTTTGGAGAAGGATGACCACTGAAAGCAGACCTGCAACAGATGCCAAATGCCTGCCAGCCTGAAACACATTGCAGAATATCAGCCCCTTTTCTGTGTTGCTGCCGTGCAAAGACACCCAAGCCAAAGAAGTACCAACCATGTGCTCATCAAGGAAGGGCACGAACTGTACCATGGAAAGGGCAAGCTTGTGTGGGCTGGAAAGAAGCTCTTTGCTACTAACATCTTCCAAGATACTAGATTAAGAGGTAGAGCTGTCAACAGGAAAATTCAGGGAATGACAGACAAAAATCCTTCCCTTCACGGTCAGTAATGGCAGACTCTTGTAAGCAGTAGCAACACTAGTCTATGGCTACCTACAACACAGAGTCTAGACAGAAAGGCAATGAAAGAGGATATAAGCAACCTATTCTGCATACAGATCTACACAGCAATCTATGTTGCATATGGACTCTGAAGAAGGCATCTTCAAGGAGAAGAAATTGCAGAGTGTTACCATAGCAGGAAGGGCAAAAGCCATGAGATGTTTCCATCCAGATCCCAATAACACATACTACGCTTCGTGACGCCTTCCTCCTTCTAAAAGGCATCCCATTCTCTGTTTGGTTACAATGCTGTGCTGCTGCATGCCCTCTCTGGTTGGTTAGACAAGGAACCAATTAGTTAAAGCAATGCGTTGAAACGATTTGGCAACTTGTTCACCTAACCCAAGAGCCCTGAGCAGTAAAACAGAACTAGCCCAAAACTTGGAAGACAGACAGATGTGTAAGAAAGATCACAGCATTTCTTACCCAACCTTTCTCCTGGGATCAGAGAGCACAGTTGTGAAACACACAGAATTCTGTTTTCTTC
This sequence comes from Alectura lathami, assembly GCA_013399715.1. Lineage (NCBI taxonomy): Eukaryota > Metazoa > Chordata > Aves > Galliformes > Megapodiidae > Alectura > Alectura lathami. The sequence continues at coordinate 458,012 of VXAV01008302.1, forward strand.
TTTCCCTTCCTAAGTTTCTGTCTGAGGGCTTAATTTTTATTGGATAGCACTGCAAACAAGCCAGCTAGGGGCTTCAGGAAATGTCTCTATCCCTGATCTTTCACAAACAAGTCCAAACATTCTTCAGTTGGTCTTTGGAGATTATCTGAAGGAAAGGGACTCCGACTCTGATGTGGACATGTTTAAAAGCTGTAAGCAGCTCCCCTGGCTGGAACGGCACCTACAGGCTTAGCATATTTACATTAATCAAGATTCAGTCAAGGCTTATTGGCACTCTAGGTCTGCGCTCCTGCATTACAAATAGCAATAGAGATTTCTGGGAAGGTTTAGTCAAAGCCTTAGCATAACTTGGAGCTACAGCACAAAAAATACATAAACCATATAAGGTTACATACTTCATTAAATGTTAGCAATATGCTTAAAACTAAAACTATGGCACGCACTTTATATACAATTTTGATTGTCTATAATCCGTGTCAACACAGCTGTGCTACAGACCTCCTAAGTCACTGTTAGCAAGTCCATCTGCTTCACTGAACTGTGTCTAGTTTTCAAATAATGGCAATTTCTCTAACATTTTATGATTCCTGACTGTGAAAACTGCCTCTTGCGTGAGCCAGTGTCAAAATCTGACTAATGTTGCAAACTGTGTGGTGCAATGTGATTTTGTTGGCAGTTGGAGAAACATAAAAATGTTAAGATACTTCGCAAAAGTTTCAAAAAGGAGTCATTGAATAAATCTTTTAATCTCAAGTAGCACGTACTTCATTACATCAGCATTTTTCAAGGAATGTTCCTATTGTCAATGAAAATTAGCGCCAAGAATTTGAAAGCACGAGGACTTCACAAGGGAACCAAAATCCCAGAATTACGGCTTTTGTGTCAAGCATTTTGTAAAATGCCAGACCTCTGAAAAACTCGCTCTTCCTCTTTAGAAACACAAGCCTTTACTACCCTAGCATGATCAAAGCAGATGATCTTTACAGGAAAATTTTTGATAGCTCTCAGACAAATATCATCACGCCCATCTGTTTTGCTCTGTACTATATCCAGGGAAACTCCAATGAAAGGAGGAAGACAGAACAACATCTCAACACCAGTGACAGGACCAAGGCTTGGGACCTTAACTCCCATGGTAGCCTCCCTACACACTCTACAACAATAAGCATTTAAAATGCTGCTCAGTTATTTTGGATTCTCCTCAACAACAGTCACTATTCAAGTTATTAAGGAGTATATAAGGTATATAACTCTACGAAAACTTTGAAGAGCTGATGATACGTTGTTTCTGACTAGAAGGCATGCGAGCATCAAATTCTTATGCAAAAATAATTTTTCCTGACTTAGTGACTGAAAAGCACACTGGCCAACTTCCCACCACCACCACCACCCTCCACTTTATTCAAACATTATCATTTGCTTTCAGAACAAATCCAGCAGGTCTCAAATCAAACCTGGTTTATCCAAGGTTAGCAGAACATTGGATAGAAGCAAGTTGCAACTTGTCTTATAGAAAAGTCAGCATTTCTCCATAACAAGAACTTTAAATAACTCAGTCACATCAGACAAGAGGCTATGTAGCTGCTGCCTTTTACAATAACCCTTTATTTTACAAGCTAAACAACAAACCCAACTTGTTTGCAGACTCAGCAATGGCCATGGACGCTTGCCCTGCCTGATATATGGGCACTAGCCAGTGCTGTAGGTGTGCTCTTGAAGACATACTGCTGCATGAGTTACCAAACACTTTTTGGATTTCAGTCTGCTCCTTACAGGAAGCCTAGACATTAATACCTTCATGAGACACCTTCTCACTTATTATTTCAAGCAGAATGAATAATATCTGGCCAGCTCACTGCTCAACTGAGAGCACCAAGAAAAGCAATGTGGGTGAGTCAGCAGCTAGGGCTATTGCTCATATGCGGATGCTGAGTTTACATCTCAGACCAGCGTAATGCATGCGCGGAGGCCTGTCTTCCTGTGCCATGTGCACAGTGGGCTGATCGTTGCTAAAAAGCCCTTTCTCCTTGCCAAGAGCTAACATTCAGGGTGGCATAAGGTCTCCTCTCGGTGTGAAGGACAAGGCAAAGCTGCAAGCTTCACAGCTTGTGAGGAAGTAGGGATACACAGGGACCGTCAACGCTAGAGCATCTCTGGGGTGTTTTAGTCACCTCTCTGCTATATCCCTATGTCCTTGTGCCAAGCAGAAAGGATGAAGCAATGAGTGTTTCATGCAAAACTAAACCTTCATAGCCCTCTGCTGTTCTCTTAAACAGAGGGGGCAGAGCAGCCAGAGCAGAGGCTCTCCTCTCTCCCCACCCAACGGACTCACCAGAGGGAGACATCCCAGCCTCCAGGCCGCACCAGGACCAATGTCATGCTTGGAGCAGGAGAGCTGAGGCAGTTACTCAGGCTAGCTTCCCAACACAGCTGTCAGGTGTGCCGATACAGCCCTTCGCTCCAGCTGCTCCACTGCCCTCAGAGCTTTGCTGATGGCACAACTTTAAAAAGTGATCATTCAGGAAACAAACAACTTAAAATGGTCCACACATCTCTCACTCTGCTCTTCTACTTTCCCCACCCTCCCATGGTAATAAACCCATCTATAATTTCCCTTGCACTGACACTTCAGATACCCAAGGCATGGGTCTCCTAGTCAGCCAGGGGGATTCCTGCATATCTGCCTGTCAGAGCACCCAAATCCACTGCAAGCCAAAAGCTTTTGCAGTTTTCAAAAAGACAATGTACTTGGAGTAAGTGGAAAGACCTTGACCTGGATGCAAGAGCCCAGTGGTACTGCTCAGGCTGGGATCAGAGAGAGGCAGAGGCAGCGCTCCAAGAGGACTCTGCTGAGAGCCAAGATACACACTGAGACTTGGGACCTGTTTTAATTATTGTTTCATTTCTTTCACTGCTCAGGAACATGTAACAAGCTGAAATGTGCATTGTGCCTGTAAACATTTACTTTCTTTCGGTCTTGTGCAATGCTATGTCTCATTCTCTTGGATGGTGCCTGGAATGCAGGAATAGCCATAACACATCGGCCGAGCAACCATCGACGTAGCTGTCCGTCTCTGACAGTGACCAGCACAAGCTGCTCCAAAGGAAGTTGCTAGAAACCCCACACTGGGCAGTTAAGATCAGGTTGCCTCTAAGGGAAGTTTCTTCTTTCTGTCATGCAATTCATACTTGACTCATGCCCTAAAAATCAGGAAAGTCTGCCTGTCCATCCTCCAATTTGTTTTTCATGCCAATTCATGCACTCAGGGTGCCTTTTACCCACACATTTGCCAAGAGGAGAAATTCCTCTTGGTGGTGTACTAGATGGGGTTGCACAGGTTAATTGTGCCCTGCACGGAGTACCACCTACCTTGCCCAGCCAGACACGCAGGCCTGCAGCTACCGCAAGTCTGATGGCACACAGACACAGAAATGTGAGTCAGTCCCAGCAGGCTCCGAGCACTCCTTGCCAGGCCAGATCACAGATGCACTCTGGCCCTTTGTACCCACAGCGTGCAAACACAAGGCATTTGGGGATCCTGCCCCTCTCGCTTACCAGAACAGTTGTTTTTGACCAGCACAGGAAAAGGGGCACGCACGCCATCAGCGACTTGTGATCTTCTCCAGGCTTGCAGCAGAGAAACGAACTCGCAATTTGGCAAACCCCACCAGATGCACAAGAGGCTGGCTGCGGCCACAGCGAGGAGCTGACGGGTCCTGGAGCGTGGGGGCCTCCCCCATCCCTCCAGGGAGGCCGCCTGCCTCGCACTGGAAAGGAAGGGAACCTTTGCCCCTTCTTCTCAGTCTGCAGGAGCATCTGCAGGACTGAAACCAATCAAAGCCAGCTGTGTAAAATGAAGGGGGGGCAGGGAAACACTGATTATTATGACTAGGAAAAACGCTATTAAAAAAAAATAAAGAAAAGGGAAAAACTGATCCCATATGGGAGGCAAATGAAATACAAATGCAAAACAGGCCATTACGCAGTGTCTGCTGTAAGGCTGCTGCGTCGGGGGCTGCGTTCACGTGTCGAGACGCCGTGCCCCTGGGACCTCCAGAGATGCCCCTCTGCTCTGTGGCAGGGTTAACGATACCTTGCAGCACCCTGGGCTGCCACCGGCACTGGGGCTGTTGACTGGCAGCCCTTGCAGACTGACCAAGAAGTTGTTTGACACCCCTGCAGACATGCATGGAGAATAACCTCAGGTCTGCCAGACCTCATCATTCCACCAGCCCCCTTCTGCCTCAGCCGGTTATTCCGGGCAATCTTGCTGCTGGCCTCTGACTCCTCTTGAGATGAGTTATTGCCCTCCTCTGTTCCCACTGGGTCGCCCACACGGCTGCCCTTTTGTCATTCTCCTTCTCACACCGCGCTTCCCTTTCTTCAGCAGATCATCTCCATCACCCTCTCCATCTGCCTACCCAACATGTGCCCTTCAAGCTGTTCCTGAGCTACAGCCAAGCCCCTGAAGCCAAGCTCTCTGGGGCAGCCTTCAGCAACAAGGAGGCTTTAGGGGTGCAGGCAGCAAGCACAGCCCCCTTGTCCACTCCTAGGAGGGAGTGAAATGCCCACCCTGTGCCAGTCATACTCCCAGACTCACTCACAATGGGGACCAACAGGGCTGAAAGCGAGTGCTCTTCTCCCTCTCATTCTTCAGCTGTTTCTTCTGCAGCTCTCGAGGCACAAGGACAGTCAGTGCAATGGGAGCCCGCTTTGTTGGTGGTGCTGGTGATCATTCATCCGCAGAAAGAAAAACTGGAGGATAGCAACATGACTTCTCATGCCTGTGGGCTGTGCTCCCCAGAGAAATAAGACACTCCAGATCTTAAGGGACAGATGGCTAAAGGGTGGCTCAGTCTGCCCTGCTCTTGTTATTCTGTCAAAAACTCACAATATTTGGTACTTTTTTTTTTTTTTTTTAAGAGGGCCCTGCCCATATGTATGTCTCAGTGTCTATTTAAAAGACAAAGAAAGTAATTTCTTGACTATAATGCAGAGAAAATACACAAAAATCTGAACCTCAGAATTCAATCCACATAAAGAGAAAATAAACTCCTTAAGAAAATCCACAGGAAACCGCCCCTTTACATTTCTGGAATTCAACTCAGCTGCAGTAAGATCCCTAGATCTCCTAACATGAGGGTAGAAGACACTTCAGCCATTCAGATGCACTGCTCTATAGACATGCCCATTTTCACCCACCCTGTGCTAGGGCCTGAGCAACTTGAACCTGCTTTTTCAGCACCATCAAAGCACTTCTCTCTGGTGCATGGATTTGGGGAAGAAGCAGGAAGACAGAGCAGGCCTTAAAGACATTACACTTCTCAGTACTAGAGAGTTCCACAACATGCCCAGGGCGACAGCCAAATGCCTTAGACCACAACACTCCCAGATCCTACTCAAGAGTCTTCATAATTCCTCTCTTCAAGCCAAGAAAAACAGAGCAAGTAGAAAACAAATAACAGTGGGCAAGCAGGAGTATTTGTCCCTTACTACAATGGCCTTAAGCAATCAGAGAGGTAGGGCTGATGAACCTTTAATTACTTGTGCAATAAGGACCTCTGTTTCCAGCATTCCTTGGCAGGCAGGAAGTGGCTCGAGCAGTCAGGGACCTGTTATGCTCTCCTCTCCACAGGCCTGAAATCAATACGAAGGCCCCTCACCCAGCCAGTCACAAGTTTCAAGATGCACTCCACACAGATGTTGTTTATAGCTATTAAAAGCAGTGAAAAGAAAATGCAATAAAAATAAACAGCTCTTTTATTGAGGAGCTGTTACTGAACTGCATATCACCACAGCTGAGGTGTTCAAAGCTCTCACACTACTTCCTGACAGTTCAAAGAGCAATTAAAAAAAAAAAAAAAAAAAAGTCAAACTAGGAAACCAGACTTCAACCTCAGTATATTGAAATTTTGTGTAGTGCATCATCCCCAGCCACAGAGGGAATGGAGAGGGCACTTCTCACTACAGACCACTAAATGGCAGCAGACAAACAGTAGAGGTGTCGAGGAAGTGACCATCCATAGATAACTTCCACAACACAAAACCAAGGGAGAAGGAGAGATTAAGGAACTGATCCAAGCTCAGCTGAGCAGTCTAGAGGTGAGGCTGACTCTTGTGATTCACAAGCCACAGATATGACCTTTCCTTTGAGGGAAATCCAGGTGTTCACAACTGGCAGCTGAAGAATGCAGGTGTTACGCCTTGCCACACGGTCTAACGCACAACGGGACATACTGTAGGTGAGGCAGCTGCCAAACTTGCCATCCTTCCCAAGCTCCGTCTTGGCTGGGATTCTGCAACATGACAGAGGCTGATCCAGAGGCCAGAAAAAGAAACCCTGCAAGAGACAGCTCACAGGCTATTTTGCTTCCCAAGGAAATAAGTCTCTTCCTATCCCCACCTCCATCTGCTGGAGTTGGCTTACGCCTTGACGCATGCGGCACTGATGACTTCCCAAAAGTCTTGTCCTCTTAATATTACCATTAGCTCTTTGATATCTTGGTTATCCACAGGAACAGCCAGACTGTGTCTGCATGCAGCAGTTCTTGGCCCTGAAATGTTGTGGCAAGGGATTGCACAACACTAAACAGCTCAATGTTGAGTGAAAATATTTCTGACAGTTTCTATTTTGCCCTCTTTTTTGTTTCTCTGATAGTCTCTACTCACATATATTGTAAAGTGAAGTACTTTTTGATAGCCCATCTCTAACCACACTCCCTCTCACTCCCCCCTCCTCTGTTATGAACAGTTACACGCTTTTCAATCACTTTTCACAAGTCTTTTATTGTTTCTTCAACTACAGTCACAGCTGGTTCCTCAATTCCCCTCCATTTGGAGGCGCAGTGGCCAAAACAACATGGCGTGTCCCAGTATGTAAGGGATCCTTTTCAACACAGAAAGATATCCCAGGACCATCAAGGAATTTTCTTAATGGTTAAAACAGGAAACAGATAAAAGCAGACAACTCCCTCTGCCAGCCAACATTTCTCGTGTGCACCAAGGCTGTACAGAAGAACAGACTAGTGCTAGAAAAGAGCTGGTTCAAAAATAAGACTGAGGCTACAGGCAGACCCATCAACTTCTGACAATTTACCCACCAAAACAGGGTAAGAAAACTACAAATGGCAGAACACTGCATAGCTGCCAAGTCTGTTCTACCTGAATTATCCATCACTTCCATGGGGAATTTCTGCACAGTGCAGTAGGCTGTCCACTACAGGAGCTCTCAGTGTGTAGAACCTACAACACATGTGAAAGAAGCATCCCATTTTCTTTTGTTGACCTAAAGACATTCACCTCCTCTGCACAGCACCCTGAGTTTTCTCCTTATTGTCCTTTGAAGTTTTCACCATCATAAGACATGAGGATGGGCAGCTGCATAATACCATCTCACCCACTGAGATGCCAGCTGAAAGGAAGCAAACAGAGCAGTGCAGATCTGCACTTCCCCTTCTCCAGTTGGGACACAGCCTCTATTAAGCCCAGCTGGGGAAACAGAAGCATTCACAAGTTGATTGCATCATGTCCCCTTTAAAGGACTAGAACAAAGGGCTGAGTTGGGCTCCTCTGTGGGAGGATCTTCATGGCACAGCTGAATCCACCTCAAACTTTAGGGACAAATTCATTCAGACGGGTTAAGAGGGAGCTGGTGAGAGAGTCTGAAAGCAACCCACCATTGAAGATCCCACAGGCAGAGGGGATGGGTGTTACAAACTGCAGTGTTAGACAGATACTCAGAGCCTTAGTATCAGGTCCAAGGGCTTCTCAGACCTCCTCACACTCCCCTGCAGAGGTCTGCCTGATCGGCCCTTAATCCTGGGACCCACCTTTGAAGCCACGGCACTGTTATGCCTGCAGAAGCAGTTGCAACATCATGCCCAACACGCATTGGGCAAAGAAGCAAACGGACCAACCCACCAACTCTTTCAGCTCTGTTTCATAAGGCCTGAAAAGTTCCTCCCCTTCTCTTCCCCTAGCCCCCTCCATAAAAGCTTCGCATGCAGAGCAGTGTCTCTTGGGTCCCTTATTCTCTTGAGCAAAGTAAACAGACCTCCCGTGCAGCGACAAATGAACAACAAACAAACAGACAGGGAAGAAAAAAATCTCGCTGCCAACTTGGAGATTTTTTTCAGCATGTTTAATTTTTAAAAAAAAAAAAAAAAAAGAAAGAAAAAAAAATGTGCAAGCCATGCCCTGAGGGTGACCCTGCCCAAAACTTTCCGGCAGCTCCAATGTCCCCAGTCCCCCGCAGCCACCCCGTTCTTCCCCGCACTCTCCCCCGACACACGTGCACTCATACAGAGCCCGAAGAATCCTGGCACCCAGACGGCTTTTTCAAGCATGCCAAAACAAGCTAAGCTCCTAAATCCCTTTTAGAATCTGGCCTTGTGTGGAAATCTGTTTGCCTCCATCCTATGTTTATTTTCTTTTGTTTTCAGGTTTGTTAGCCCAAGGGCAAATGTTGTTCCTAGCACCAGTTTTGGTTGTTGGGTTTTTTTTGGTATTTATCTTTCAATCAAGTGTTCCTCCTTGCAGGGATAAACAGGATGTTTAGAGACTCTGGGTATGACGACCAGCCTTTGACAGCTGTTGTGACACACCACACACTGGGTCTGCCATGTGTGCAAGCATTGGCACAGCTCAGTCTGCAGCAGTTTCTGTTTGAGGAGATGGACTGTTTGACCTAGGAGGCCTTCACCAGCTCCACGGTTTCAGCACAGGCTAATTGGAAATGCACCACACGATCCAGAATGATTCCCTGACCTCTCCCTGCCTTTATGAGGATCTCACTTGCCCACCCCATAGCCATTCCCTTCCCAGAACATTCATTTCATTTGCTTTGCTGCATCTTTGCTTGCTATGCTGAAGTACACTCTGCCTCTCAGGAATTATTTTTTTTCCAGGTACATACAAATGGCCAACAGACAAAATGCTTCAAAACCACATTGATTCAGAGGGAGTTCCCCCTGTCTTTTTTTAGAAAAGGAAGTTTTCCAAGCCTTGAATCACTGACATTGGTCTGACTCCTAAAACTCTAGAAGAATGAAGCACAGATAGCATTAAGTAAGGGCCAGACCCCAAGGAAGACCTACATACCTAGAATACCACGTGTGGCCTCAAGATGCTCTCTGAAGTCCCAGTCACTGCAGAAGAAAATGCAATGCCTAATTTGGTACTGCACAATATCTCCAAAATTGTAATCACATTGCACTTACTAACAGCTGAAAGCAGGAAAGGTTAAGAGACTGATAATCAGCTTTGCTTTGTAATTACAACAATTAGTTTTGCACCAGGTCCTAGTTACTGTGTTCTTAGGCCACGAAATAAACGATCAGGAGGTATCTCCTGAATCCTGCAGGCTGGGTACGTCCACAACAGCAGCAAACACTTTGATAAGCCATACTATATACAAAGAGCTAAATTCTGTCTAAACAGCCGTAAGTCACTGTAGAAGAAATGGCTCAGCCAGGATGTCATCTCAGCTACCCTAATGCCTTTCCCGTTTAAAGAAAATAATATTTATAAAAATTACCTCTTTTCTCTACAAACACATGAATCCTAAACAGCAATGCTCATTTTTCCCTATTACAACCACTTTAAGAAATTCACAGGCCAGATGACAACATGTTGCTGACGTTCAGGCTGCTTAGGCCCAGCTTATTCAAGGAAATTCACTTCATCCTGCAATGCTTTTCAAGTTCAACCCTTGAAATCCATTCCAGGTAACATTCAACCACAAGTTTCCAGCCTATACACAGAACCTACCGCATGAGACTTTATGGTCTGTGCTATTCAGGAGGTCAAGAAGGATTATCACAATGTTCCTTTTTAGCCATGTTACCTGTGAGCACTGGTATGTAAGCCAAGGCTCATGTCTGGAAAGCCATTCTCAGCCAACTGTTTCAAATCAGACCCCGAGCAGTCCTTGAACTCTACTTCAGGAGAAAGCAGCATTGTCAAGATCACAGTTTTATAGCTTTCAGTCCTTCTAGCAAACCCAGTGTTTGCTTTGTGTGCCCTGTGCTGAAGAAGCAATAGTCTGTCCTACTACCTGAAAATTCAAATAACTGAAATGATTTTCTTGATTTTTTTCCCCATATAATTGGGATAATCTCAATGGATCAGGAGTTTTCCAGCTACAAACAGAGCTTCCACAGCAAGACAATTTGAATAACGCAAGCATAATTCTCCCACTGTTTCATCCATTCAGACATACTACCTGTCAGCAGATGCATAATGAGGGAGGCCCAGTATGGAAGCAGGCATCTGAAGCTCCAGATTACCCATTCTCAGTCATATTCAGCTATGAAAATGAGTCATCTATCCTCTCAGTGACTTGGCTTCCCATTGTACAGAGCAGGAATATTCGCTAGATAGATTAGAACATGCTTTCCCTGGAATATACCACAAAGCTGTATTTACTTAATTTCCGTCATTTTTTATTTAGCCTTTTCTCTTAACTGCCAAGTAGCCTAACAAACAGGGAATGATGCACAGGACTGCAGGCTGGCCACTGATCTGCAGGATATACTTCACCTTTGACACAGGGTGGCTTGTACACAAAAGATGAAATTCTGAGAGCAGACACTTGCCAGCTAAGCTGCACTATATGCACTCCTACTTCAAGGTAACTACAAAGAGAACATTTGCACTCTCTGAGGTCATGCAGTGAGGCTCAGGTGACAAGTGGCTAGAACATACAGTTTCGTCACCTGCCACATGCAAATTTTTTCACGTGATCCACAAGGAACCCATCACTAGCACTCAACCGAGCAAGCGCTACAATGCAAAACTCACTTCAAAGGTGTAATGTTAAACAAGCCACTTCACGAAGTCACTGTCTCCCCAGTTCATTTTGGTTTGATTTCAAAATTATAAATACAAGTAAACAGAAAAGCGTGTTCCCTCTGAAGCATACTGATATGGTTGCAACAACGCTCATCATAGCTGGGTGCCTTTCTCCACCAGAGCAGCCTACGCAGGCAATTGCGCATCCGCTGACTGTTCCAGCATACTGCTCTCTTCGGGGGGTTGCACACGTACAGAGGAGAAAGAAACTGCGTTCAACATCTGCCCTGCACATCAGAGAAGCCAGCAGCTGCAGAGCGGTGCATGCCAAGTGCACGTGGCTTCTCTTGCACCAGAGAACATCAGTTTCAACCAAGTCATTACTTTGGTCCCTGGAGAAGTTATTCATGCGTATATCTGAAGCCCTGGCTAGCAGGTACGGCTGTTGACATTGTCAAGGACAGCTCGACACCTCTGAAAGCACAGCTAATTGCGACCTCACAGGGCAGATCCCTTGCATCACCCAAAACAAACAGCAGAATGTGCTGGACTGAGCACGATTTTAGTCAACCCAACTACTTCACTCCAAGAGCTCATCGTCCTTGCTTCACCACTCATCTGCTATGTTTCCCTGGCACACGACACAAACCCTGACTCCATATACAAATATTATCTCCGTTATCTTCTAAGCTACATGTACAGTTCTGGAGATAGGATTTGTGAAACACTAGATGTATTAAGAACTAGCACCTCCTTTGAAACTCTGGCCAACAAGGGACTGGGAAGGACATGGCATCTTCGTATCTCGCTTCCTTGGAAATCTGAACTATCAAAGCAAATGGGGCTTAGAATTTTTTTTTTTTTTTTTTTAAATCTTAGCTTAATTTCAGTTATACTGTTTTAGAGGTAGCTGGTAACATAAATTCTGCCTCTAAGTAGCTTGAGTATCTGCCAGAATTTAGTTGCAGCAACTTCATATAGATACAGGTACTCTCATCACTCTGTCTTCCCTTTTGTGCCACTCCAGTCAGAAACCTCTTTTGAACATGAGCTAAAAATTCATCACCCATGGCAGAACCAGAGTAGCAAAGCATGGTAGACCTGCCCTGTGACTCTTGATACTCACTCAGCCTAGTGCATATTTGTCACTGCACATAAACTGCTCCCAGCTTGGGTTCTCAGTGCCAGTACAGAAGCTGGAGACTCCAACCTCTCCCAAGGACCACAACAGGCTGACCAACCAGCTAGGCACTTACATGGCAGCACTAGATGAATTCTTTTCATTTTATCGTCACCGTGGTGAAGATGGAGTTACCTAAATTGGAAGACATCACAAAGGAAAGCGATGAAAAAAATAGCAAACTCTGTGACATTATACTATAGGAGCAAAGCCCCAGACCCAGTATGGTCAACTCCAAAATGATTTTGAAAAACAACTCTTAATTAAAAAATTAGAAAAAAAAAAAGGAATATAAAAGAAGGGGCTGGGGCAAAGCTGTATAGAGCAGAAGGGAGACCCTTTTATCTAGGCAAACTCAGTCCTCCCACTTTAAAGCTGCAGGCTAGCTCCTGATTCAACCTGGAGATTTACATGTCGCTACAAAACTCTGGAAGTGTTGGCTTTGCAGATATGCCAAATGCAAGAACTGTTTTCAGTGAACTCCAGTATTTTTCCACATCTACTATTGTAACTGCTAGCAGGCTAGGAGTAGCAAATCCTCCCTTATCTCCCTCCTCTCTGAGAGCATCTCTCTGTTTAAGCACCAGCTAACTTACACAGATCGTCATACACGATGATCCCCCTTGGACGCGAGACAAAAAAGGGGGTGAGAGAAACACTGAAGCTGTAAGCAACAAACCGCAGAAGGAGATGGACTGTCGTGCAGAGGGGAAGTAGCAGGGGGAAAGAGGCGACTAATGAACAGAAGGGGGTGCGTAAAATCCTACTTGGATTGCCTCTCTGGGGAACAGCTGTTTCCTTGTAAACATCTTGCTAGCTGTCCAAACAAGAAGTTCAGACACAGAACAATAATGGAGAGCACCCGGGTAGAAGTGTCCAAGGCAAGGGCTCATTCACTACCCTGCCAATTGCTCCAAGTGGCAGAATTCAGAAGCTGGGGAAACATGAGCCATGCGTTTAACCCTGTACATGCTGGCATCATAGCCAATGGCCTGCAGAAACACGCCCATCCTTCTGTCCATGGTAAAGCCCTCCCTAGCCCTTTTTCCCCCCGCTGACCCTGACACACCAGCACAGCACATTACTTGACAAAGGGCAAGAGAAAATACCCTCACCGAAGCAAGGAGAAACAGCTGCAGCGCCAAGAAATGAAAACCCTAAACGTGGCAGCTCTGAAGGACTAAAAAAGTTCTACCACTGCCCTGGCATCAGCAACTGGGAAGTAAAGGGAGGCGCACCAGAGAAGTAAAAAGAGTCTTTTCACTAGTCCGGAGCACAAAACAGTCTACACTTGCAGAAGCATTTTTATGCCAATACAACTGCGTCTACACAGGACTCTTGCCAGCACTGCAAGGCAGCTGTGGGCAGGAGGAGGAATACCAGCACAACTGAGCCCTTAAACATTCCTAGGGCAGACTGGTCACAGCAGACAACTACCTGCATTGCACAACAGCCAGCAGAGACTACGCACCACATTTGTCCCTTCCTTGAGGCTTCTGGGGATCACACATGCATCCCACCACATGCCTATCCAATAAAATCTGTCTCCGAAATACCACACGGCCATTAACAAAGGAGTGAAATCAGATCATATCCACACTCCCAAAAAGGGGATTGCTTTGGAAGGACGGCAATGCACAGGACAGTAAAACACTAACTGACAATAAGGAAACTCCACGTCCTGAGCCTACAGTCTAATTAACTACAACGTCCTGTCCACCTCCGACTGTCCTACCCTGACCTTTACACATTCTATTCAGTGCAAACCACACTTATCCTGGGAAACAAAATGCCTCCTACTTCCACTCAAATTATTTGTAGAAGCATGAAGAAGATAACCCCAATGACACTCTCACAGTCAGGAACAACAACAAGCAATTCCACATTTCAGGAATAGTCAAAAAGTCCAGAGGACTGATGCAGTCAGATTTATTTTACCTTTTTATTTCTTTAGGGCCATTTTGTTGTAGTCATGCATAAACAGCCAGGAAAAAAAAGACATACTAGCAAGGACTGCTCAAGAATAAACCCTCAGTCATTACGAGACGAGTGCAAGTTCTGCTGATCAAAATCCCTCTGAGCCTAAAGAAAGGCAGCTGGCTTGTTGCATCAAAGTCCAAACCAATCAGGGACTCCGCCTCGCCTGGGGTCACCCTTCTGGCTCTGCTCCTCTTTCTCCAAGTATTTCTTCCTGAAGTCATCAAAAGAGCGAGCTTCTGTGTCTTGTTCTTTCTCTGGAAATAGGTTGGGAAACTGAAAGGTTTGTCCTTGGCCCTAAAGAGAAAACAAACGGTCAAACAGACATTCCAGCCCTTCTGCAGTAGCTATGATGCATACACTTACAACTATAGTGAAAGACCACCCTGAAGTTTCAGCTGGTGCCAAATGGTACCTCTTAACTCCCAAGGCCTCTGTCCACTGCTCCCCCCAAGACACACACACACCCCTCCCCACCAAAAGCTAAGTTTCTGCCTCTTCTCTTCTGCGCGCAAATTCAGACACTGGCATCTCCCCTTTATTGAATGAATGGTCAGGAGACAGACACCTCTTCACAGACACTGAGACAGCTCAGAGATGTTGTAGGAGTCATACGCTAAAAGCAAGATAAGCAAAGTAAGTGATTCGGTTAAAGTCACACCATCGAGGAAATACACAGCAGGCCACGCATTCGCTGTGCTAATACTTCGGATACGAGTAGCGGTTACAGTTGTTTAAATCTCATCTAGAATCAGAAAGAACAGACCTAGCATCTGTTATATGGTGTAATGTGGGAATACAGAATAACAGATATCAGGTCTCTTATCAACAGGAATAAAGTCTACAGTGTAAAATAATTACAGTGGGAACAATATGTCTAATCCATCACTGATGAGATTAAAGCGATTACATCTGCATCAGTCATTCTGCCTCACAGACCAGTCATTTCAGTGTAACATCATCATCAGATCTATGTCTCCCACTTGGAAAATAAACATTTGCTTGGTCTCTGGTTTTTATCTAACAGCAGGAAACCATTATTCTGTGGAAATGTTCTATCCCATTAACATTATCTACTTACTTTTAGTGGTGTTTGTTCTAAGCACAACTTCATTAAACTCAGCAATATCAGCCCTTCCATTCCTTCGCACAATAAAGCTCATAACTGATAGCTCATAATTCATAACTCTAGAATTATTCTCCAGAATTCTTACAGATCTTATACATTAACTTCTCTGGGAAAATATTGCATACAGAAATCTCAACAAAAGCATTTAATTGCCTTGGATGAAAACAGTTTTTTTCAGATCATCCACTCTTTGCTTTTGTGCAACAAACACAACCAATCCAAAGGCCCAATCACAAAACGGTTCCACAAAGGAGATGAACTGAGCCTCCCACAATACAGCTACCTATACTACATTTTAGGATCAGAAATGTGACATAATTAAATTTAAAAAAAACTGCCACCATGTCCCTGACCCAGCTGAATGTGTGCTATGTTCCATTTCTCCATATACATTCAACAGGGTCATTTACAGGTGTGAAAGTATTTAAACCTCAAGCATACACTTTGGAAAGAAAAACCATGACTTATCCCAGTTGAGCTTATCCAGACTAGAATCTAGGAAATATCAACTCATATCCAGCAATGCTCCAGTTGTTTTTGTAGTGCATACTTCTTGGGGGTTTCCTACGAGCCTGACCATACTACAAAAACAAGGGAGCTGCTGTGTACATTGCTCCTTCCTAGATTCTAGCTTCGGTAAGATCAACTGGAACAAATCATGGTTTTCATTTCCACAGCGTACACTCGGGAGTTTCAACTCTTTTGTACCTTTACATTACCAACAGGTATGCTTGTAGCAGCTGTCCTGTGACAACTGAAGCACAGCTCCCTTTTGAAGCACAGAGACAGACAGGCCTCACCAATGTCCTTGAACAATCCCAAAGCTGTAGCCTACTGAAACTCTTCCTGTAGCAGGATCAGCAGCAAGCACCCCTGAGGCCAAGGGCTGCCCAAGATTTTAGCACACTGAAGCATTCGGAAAAGAATCTGCACTACAGAAAATTACTGTGTTTTAAACCGCACTGAAAGCAGGTCACTCAGCCCTGTGGCACCCACAGAATAGACAAGGCTGAATCTAAGGACTTGTCCATCCTGGAGACGAAGCCATTTTAGTTACACAAGTTGGAAAACAATTCAGGCTAACATGGCAGGCATACCACCTACGCTGAAAATGTGAGAACTGTTCATATTGGTAACAGTGTAGTAAGGGGCTGTTCTTGTTATGCAGCGCTTCCATTCTGGTATGCTTCCAGCACCAAAGCACGCCTCTTATTGGAGGATGAAGGAAAGCTGTCCCTAAAGCATACTAACAACATTCATGGTAAGTCACTAAGCATTGCAAAACAGTTATTATTTTTAAAAGAGGGAAAAAAACTGGGAAAGATATGCAGAGAGGCTGTAGCGAAACCAGGCAAACCTTTCAGCTGTTTATCAAAGTGCTCACAGTTCCCATTTCAAGGCTGGCGAAAGTCAAATATTGAGCTGAAAAATGTCAATCTGTATCTGGAGTCTTTTAATAAATCAAAATCAGCACAGACAAGTTGGCTCTTTCCAGCTCTTGTTTTGTGAAAAAATTCTGATTTTGGCTGGCAGCCAGACACGATTCGAAACAGCCAAGACATTACACCCTGAGAACTGAAGGTTGATAAATCTTAAGTAACAATACTATGCAGTAATACTTCACTGGAAGACTCTGGAGTGATGAAAGCTGTATGAAAAATAGCTGTTGTGCATGCTCAGTAGCTAGTTTTCAAAAGAAGCCTGTATCTTGGGTATTTCAAAACTTCAGAAATACCAAAAGGCATCAACTTACATAAAGAGCTGAGAGTCTATCCAGGCAGATTTAAATCCAGTGCATCTTCAACGTGACGCCAGAGGCTACCAATGTTTTAGCTCATACACCACCTTCTCAAAACAATGCCTACCAAAGGAATAGGGGGATCATCCCTCCATTATGCAGTCCTGCTTAAAGTACGCTTTTTCCTTTGTAAAAGTTTTCCCTTCTATACAGCAACCATCTGTCAGCTTCATGCTATATGAAATCCTAACCGAAAAAAAGCAAACAACTGAATTTCTACTTAGTTCATCAGAGTAAAGGTATCACCTGGTTTCCAGGCTGCTAGAACACGACACATTACTGGCACATTCAACTAGAAAGCAAAATTCGGGGTTCTTACTCCTAAACTTTACATTTGTTCAGCATTTCACCTTTTGCAAGCTGGTTAATCAAAGTTTTTCCTTCCATTGATTTATTGAAATTCATATGGTGAAACGGCCTCTGAAAAAGCTAGGATTTGGTCTTCCTTTAGAACTTCTGCTCAGTTATTCAGTCAGAAGCACAGACAAAAGGGGAGAAGGTGAGAAACACCCTCTGACAGTTGTGCTAGAAGAAAGCACTGCAAAAAAAGACACACACTGGCAGAAAAGGGCAATTTTGCTCAGGTAGATTAGTCTGTCTTGGAACTGGATGGTGAAAAAGTTGTTTTACTGGCAGTACAGCAATGTGAGGTGATAGTTTGGAGTCTGTCGGGATAAGCTCTCCCTTCACATCCTCTTACATGAGGCCTTAAAATGTTAAAGAATAAATACATAAAGCAATGAAGTGATAGAAGCATTATTAATGCACTTAAAAGTAAAGTCACATTTACAGTTACACATTGGTATTCTCAAGTTAGGGTCTTCCCAGAGACCTCCCTCCTTCCTACAAATTCTAAGGTTGTATGCAAGTGAGATGTGTGGTCCTGTGTTTAGATTACAGAATTGGGAATCGTTAAACTTCTGCTCCTGCACAAACCTAATCCTCGTTCCAGCTTTACCCAAATGTAAAACCGATTTAATCATTTATTACATACCAACATCCTTCAAAATAACAAGTGACCTAAGCACTGAAAATACATTTTCAACTTATATTTCAAGTCTTTTTGGTTATAAAGGGTGAAACCACACCTGGTTCTCTGAGTCTGTAGAAAGAGTTGCAACATCAAGTGGTACAAATTGCCTCCATCCATTTTAATGGGAGGTTAAGTGACCGTAATTAGGCCTATGAAGTCAAGTGTTAGCCTTTCCACTGCCGAGCCTCATGTCAGAAAATTGCTGGAAGGATTATCCAGCACAAACTCGCTTGTACTTTTCTGACCTTTGCGTCCCTCCAGAAGTTCAGGAATGGAAGGTCAGCACAGACATTATTGTGTAGGAATGACGCAGCAAACACTGATCATGTAAACAACCGTGAGGTCTTCTGATTATTTAGATAATTGAAGCACTTACTACTGTCCTTCAGAATTAGGAGAAAAGTGATGTTTATAGTGTCGTTAACTAAAAAAATGTTGGATTCCCAACAGCACGGGATTCAGTCCAGCAGTAGCAGCAAATGCAGTTAAGTTTAATAATCTAGTGCATACCAACAATACTACTGCACTTGGTAACATCTGATATTAGAACGTATGGAAAAACAGCACGGAAGGCGGCTTCAAAATCCACACAGGAACAGTACAGCAAAGAGGGCATCCAAGTTTCCTCTGAACTCATTACATGTCACAGCTGATGTGCAAATGGGTTAATCACCAAGAGCCTACAGAACGCTCTAGGCAGGGTCTGAGGAGAAAGCGTTTGCAAAAATGTTCCCACCGGTGCCATCATTCATGCAGCTAAATAGGTGTTAGTCCTAACGCTGACAAGGTCAGACTCCTTTTACAGCCATCTCCATTAGATTTCTCAAAACAGGTTTAATTAAAAATAGGTCTGGATTCCAGAGGCTTGTCTACAGTTGGGCTCCCACGGGTGCTAACACCTGCTGAGCTAAATAGTGAGAACACTGAAGGAGGAGGAGGGGATGTTGTTGTTTTTTTTAATTTCCCTGATGTTGATGCAACTGTAAAGTTTCCCAGTGTTTTTTTTCCCCTCTTTTTTTTTTTTTTTAAGAAATATTAGGATAATTATAATTTCATCTGAGTAAAGTAAAGGTTTCTGTATTGCACTCATTTTAGGTACTCAGCAAAGATATATAGCTTTGGTTTTAATTTTAAAAAAAAATAGCATTAAAAAGTAGAATTTGACAGCAAGAGCAAAAGCCTCTAACTTAAATCTTTCTGACCATGTTCCAGAAGAGGAAAAAAGGCAGGCAGACTGTGGAATGGCAAGTTATTGTTGATCCACAGCCTTCTATGATTTGAGGTATTTTTTCAGTGTGAAAATATTATGCTTGGACTGATCATGTATTTGTCCAGTTACAGCCTGAGAATAAAGTAAACAGCTCTGAATCTCCAAGAAATAGTATTTGGAAAAGAAAGGACAATAATCCTCACATGTGGAGTAGCTGGACACTAACCTGACACCTAAGGGTGCATCAACTGTGACTTCACATACCTTCACCTCTGAGACACTTGCAGCAAGTGAACGGATAAGAGCATTGCGCTGGGACACGAGATGACGTTTCATGAAGCAGGCAAGGACAAGCAGCGGTGAGAAATACACTCCATTTCATTCAGGTAAACCACACCAGAGCCGCCAAGTCACACTGGGAAGAGCAATACTTCCACCTAGTGGGCAACATGAAGACCAACCGAAAACCTTCCAAAAACACGTATTTTTCCAGTCATAAGCAGTTTTAACTTGAAACTAGATTAATGAGAGAAAACACAGCTGGTAAAAATGGTGGGAAAGCCCTGCTCCTCTGACTCACGGCAGATGCAAAATAATTCTCATTAAAAAAGGATTTTACAGTGGTTACCAAACTTTCCTAAATTAGGCAGATATTAACAATGGGCGGCATGGGGCCTGTTTTGGCCTGAATCACATCACGAATGAGAATGCAGGCAAACCCTTCAGTTTCAGAAGATGACACTGGCTTTGTGGCCTCACCCAGTGTTTAAAGCTGGTGTGAACACAGAACTGGGAGCTCATTGTCTGAGACACCGCAACCAGTCATGAAAAGCAAAGAACAAAAGAAAAAAGACAGACAAACCTAAATATTACAGTCCACAGACAGCAACAATAGAATCACAGAATCGTCTGAGCTGGAAGGGACCTTTAAAGTCCATCTAGTCCAACTCCCCTGCAGTGCACAGGGACACCTACAGCTGGGTCAGGTTGCCCAGAGCCCTGTCCAGCCTGACCTTGAAGGTCTCCAGTGACGGGGCATCCACCACCTCCCTAGGCAACCTGTGCCAGTGCTTCACCACCCTTAGTGTAAAGAACTTTTTCCTTACATCCATGCTAAATCTCCCCTCTCTCAGTTTAAAACCATTTCCCCTAGTCCTATCACAACTGTGAAGAGCCCAGGGATGAGGCGAGGGGAGAATGTGCAAAGCAAGTTTCACTAAAGGGAAGCTAGTTGAATGGTTGGGATGCCCTCACCTGGGGATGCTGTACAACAAAAACTTAAAGGTGGTCCCCTGACCCCATTCGTGGCACAGATGAAAACACGGCATTCTTTAAAAACTTAGAATGATACTATTGGATAGGACAAGACTGTAAGGGAAATACAGGTACCAGGAACACTCCTCGGACACAGTACCATACATCTCTGCACAGAGCAATGTGCTCAGCAGACAAAGTCAGATGCTAGAAGGGAATTCCCAGCACTACCGCTGTCCGACTGCTTCCAGTACCATGCTCCTTCAGGTAGTTCTCCATTCCACTGCAGTTACCTACAAGGTGATAACAACTATTCCAAGCTCAGAAATTTCATCTGAAATGAATGCACAAAGGAACTGCCTTAAATGAGCAGCTTGCTCCATCGAAATACAACATATCTTGCCCTCCACTCCTTTCCCCTGAATTGGTCTGTGGGTTGCAGATGACTTCCCTTCTCAATTCAGCAGACACAAAACCAAGACTGCATTGAATACAGTAAAATAAAATCTGAGAACTGACCAAGATCACTAGAGATCCATGTCTGCTACAGTCTTGGGAAACAAGACTCCAAAAGCAAAGCCATCACTAGCAAGAGGCTGTGACAATAGAAAGTGCCTGCAACTACCTGCTAAGGAACAACACCCAGAGAAAGCAACCCGTAAGATACAAAATCACTCCTGACATGCAATTCCTCAGCTGTGTCCTTAATAAACTAGTCATATCTAATCTCTCGCATTCGAAATAGGCTTCCCTCCAACAGGGAGAATGTGCCCACCAAAACAGGGACGCTTCCTTGAAAAAGGCATGTGTTTTTTTGTCACCACAGTGCAAATCCTCATGGAGACCAGGTTGCCTTTAACTTCAGCACAGTAAATCAGGCTTAGTCCTCATCTAAATATAAAACTGTTACTTTCTATTAACACTGTTTTATACTATCCTTTTATAAGAGCTGTCTACAAAAACAGAGTTCTCACTTTTCTTTCCACTCTCCTCCCTAGAAATGGGAGGAGAGAAAAATTTCTAAGCTCGTTTAAAGTCTTAACTTTATTTTTAAATCATATTTCCCATTGTCTATGCATCTTTAATTTGACCCCAGGTCCATATGAATTCTTATACAGTCTCTAAACTGAAAGATCACTCAATGTTCCCTGACACTAACTCCTTGTCCCAGGACCGAGCACACTGAGGTTGTGTTGCCAACAGCAACTTTGAACTTTGGGTTTTACAACCATAAATAGCATTCCTTTAATGTAATTTTGGTATGTGAAGGGTTTTTCTTTCACTGGTGGCATTTCTTTTTTACGTGTAGACAGGTAAGCCCAAGAGAAGCCTGAATTATAATACGATCCTGTTATGAAAGAAACTCGTAAGAACATGAAGCTCCCTTTCCACTGGGCAACCAACTTACGTTTTAGAACCCAGCTTAGCCACAAAGCACACTTGTTAGACATGACTAAAAGCTCTCCAGGGAACATGCCTTAGTCTTCTCGGAGATCCAAAGAGCTGTAATAAAAAGGTCCCCACCCTTTACAATATATTCTTTTACTCACTGGACATTTCAGCAACCAACCACACAAGTCATGAAGCGTCCAGCACAGAGAGTACAGGGTCAGCATGAAACTCACTGGCAAAGCAGCACCATATGACATCAGCCCATAACTTACACACTGGCCTCGGACAAAAATGGGACTTGAAAACTAACAATCTGTTTCAATTTGGTTTTTAAACTAAATCATTAAAATCAGTGAATGTCTTTATACATTCTGGAACAAATTAGAGAAAATGCCCTTATCAGAGGACTGGAAGAAATAGCCAGCCAACTGGACAATTCACCGAGCATTACTTCCAGCTTGGCTGATTAACAGCCCCCCCTTTCCTCACGGACATCCGTGTTAACTCACCAGCTGTACGTAGGCAACCTTGTAATCTGGCTTCTTCACCCTCTGATTCTTGTGGTTCCTCTTGTTGTTTGCACCTGCAGAACAGAAGAGTCCCATCCGTAACTTTACAGGGCTTCAAGCACCCCAAAGCACGGCCAAGTTGAAGGGAGAGCTTCACCAGCTTTGATCTATTGTTAAGATGAACATTATTTCTTCAGCACCAACATAACCACCACACGGCAGTATCACAATTACTAAAAAGTACTGAAGTTGGCAAACTCTGCTTTCTGGCAAGGAAAGGAGGCATCACCAGACTCGGGCTGCTGACAGCTGATGTGCCTCCATGGCCACAGCAGAAATTCTGCAAAAAAGCAAGGAAGAAAGTCTTCTGAATAGGAGACCAGGAGTAATAAACTGTCCCCCAACATTGACTGCTTCAGTAAAACAAGGAGGAAATGACTGGTCGATTTTTACTGCCCAGCTAATGACTACGATCTTCTGTTTACACATCAGAAAATTACACTCTACATCCAAACAGCCAGAGCACCTTCACTTTCTGCAAGCAGAGATCAGAAGTTCAATTTACTCCCTGCACATTAGGCAAATGTTAAAGCTCTTGAATTCTGAGACATTCTCATCCCCTTTCCTCTTTTACCCTTGACTACGTACATTCTACCACCACTTCCATACGTAGTGAGGAGCTAAATGGTTATAAGGACAAGCACAAATATTTTTCAGTGCTGTTCAAAACTGAATGTTTTTGGTATTAAGACTTCATTTAATTTTAGTTTTTACGTAGGCATGTTGTAGATCATGTTTTCTATTTTTGTTATATATTCTGAGTTTTACAACCTTCTCTTGATTCTCTTTCTTTCATTCTCCATTTTTCACTATTACAGCTCTTTTTTCCCTACGTCTTTTTTAAAAAAATTGTCCCTACTCTTACAATTATAAACACATAAATCAATTCCTTTGCTAGTCAGTACGTGAAAAAGAATCCAGCCAAAGATGTCAACCAACCAGTCACTCTCCATGTGATTAACACACTGCCTGGTGATCAAAACCATAAATGACTTAAAAATTATATTCCTGACTTCGCACTGCATCCAAAACACAGTCAGAGTAGCTCTGGGGAAGAAAGCATGCATACGTGAGCGTGACTTTACCTAACTCTAGCCTAGCTCAATCAGACATGAGTCTCTGGGCTCCAAGTCAGAGTTCAGCATAACTTAAACTACCAATGTTTTCTTGCTGGTTTGTTTTTTTTTGTTTGTTTGTTTTGCTGTTGGTGGAAGGGAAGAAATTTAGTGAGTGAAAGCACACAAGTCCATAGCAGAGACAGGCAACAAAGAAATGAAAGTTTGTCAAAACGTGTTTCTGATATTATCTGCTGGGCTTATAGAGTATTTTTTACCTTCTACAAACTTTGACTTTTGACTGCAACACTTCCTCTCTACACATGCTTGCTCTTCTCAATTCATATATATATATATTTAAGGCCTATGGCTGAAATGATAAGTTTAATTACTAATTTTATTAAAGCACATGCAGCAGTTCCTTCTAATGCAACTGAGAAACTGACTGGTCTTCAAGGAGAAATGGTACCAACTACAAGAGCATTTGGCATGGGTTAGATAGCAGTCAAGATTTTAAGGCTTTTTACATTCATTTTTTTCTTTTCAAAACTACATTTATGTCATAATCTAAGCAAAGCATTCAAACATGAAGCAGTACATGCTTCTTTTAAGGAACAAACAAACCACTGAGCTGGTAGGCACCACCAGCTATCCACCTGGAACCAAAGTACGTAGAAATCTACCAGACTTTTTGATAGCTCACTTCTGGCTGAGCAAAGAAACTGTCTTCATCCCTTTGAATTACTCAACGGCACTTACCATACTGTATCCTTGTCCTCACAGCAGCTACTGGCACGTTATATATTTTTTCAAGGTAATTCTTGATATCCACTTTTGTCATTCTAAGCAACGACAACAAAAAGTATTTTGGGGAAAGAAAGAAGGGGAAGTATAAACATTTAACTAAATTCAAAACAGAGCCAGAATATTTATAGCCAGGTGGATAGTATGGAATAAATCTGTCTTCCCCCTTTAACAAAACCAAGGAGATTCACTGCACAAAAGTATAAACTCAACATAGATCATACGCTGCTAGAGCAACTCATAACCCATGGACTGCAACAACTGCAAACATTTTATCCTCTGCAGCCTCAGCATTAAAAACCTGCAGTATGTCCGGTATCCAGCAGGCCAGAGCGCCCTTGCTGACGGTCTGTGCTGAGCACCCTACCTTCTGAACCACAATTTCTAGCCTATCCTGGACCTGCTGCAGGCACGTGGCCCTCCGTGCGCAGAGCCAGCGGTGTCAGGACGGAGGAGTGCCCCCAGACACACACACGTGGACACCACCTCCTCCAGGCCACCACTGCAACCGGCTCCTTCCTGACCCCACCGCCGGGCAGGCAGAGCCCCACCAACACTCCGAGAGGAGCTCGTACGGGGGTTTGCCGGGGCTTTTGGCTCCCGGGGGCTGACGTGCCGCCCTCCGCCCGCACTCACTCCATGGAGACGCGGAACTGCACGGTGTCCTCGGGCTGCGGCACGCCGGGCCGCACCGCCAGCATGTAGAAGTTGGGCCGAAAGATCCGCAGCTGCGGGCCGCCCACCTGGAACAGGGGATACCTGCGGGGAGAGGACGCCCCGATAAGCCACCGACTGGCACCCCTACACCGCCCGCACCCCCCCCCCG